>WNHD01000828.1:21308-53581 GCA_011057455.1 Ganaspis sp. Gsp50
AATAGGAATGTATTTTCTATTTTTGTATTATTTTTTGTATTCCAATAGGAATGTATTTTCTATTTTTGTATTATTTTTTGTATTCTAATAGGAATGTATTTTCTATTTGTTATAATGGGCAGTGTATTTTTTATTTATCATCGCTATTTTCTTGTTGAATATAACGTAAAGTGGATTTTTTTCAGTCTTTACTCGATGATCCTCTTTATATCGGACACAGGCATAAACGAGTCACGGGAGAGGAATATGACGAGTTTATTGACGAATTCATGAAAGCGATTGTCAAACGTTACGGGCAAAATACTTTGATCCAGTTTGAAGATTTTGGAAACTCGAATGCCTTTAGATTATTGAACAAGTATCGAGATCATTATTGTACTTTCAATGATGATATTCAAGGAACAGCTTCTGTTGCCGTAGCCGGTCTTATTGCATCTTTAAGAATAACTGGCACCAAATTATCCGAAAATACAATCGTCTTTCAAGGAGCTGGAGAGGTAGCACAAATATCCTCTTGTAAACTAAAAGCAGAGCAATTTTTTTGTCAACTTTAGCAATGCTTTTTGTTCTTATTGCTTTTAGTTTTTATTTCTTTTCTCAGTTTCTGGAGTTTTCCAAACAAAACTATTTGTAAAAAAAGGATTAGATTTTATTATTTTTATTATTTTATTATTATATTATTTTATTATTATATTATTTTATTATTATATTATTTTATTATATTATTTTATTATTATTTATAAAAGCCCAAAAGTGTCATAGAGGAACCAAATAAATATATTATAAACAGAGATTAGATTTTAGACTTTTTTTTGTAAAAAAAAATTATTTATATTACAATATTTTGTAAAATTGACATTGTTTTTTCTAGGCTGCGTTGGGAATTGCTTGGCTTTGTGTGATGGCAATGAAAAAAGAAGGAGTGAGTGAAATGGAAGCAAAGAGTAAAATCTGGATGGTGGATTCAAAAGGGCTTATTGTAAAAGATCGTCCAAGTGGAGGTCTTACCGTACATAAACTTGAATTTGCTCGTGATCATGAGCCAGTTACTTCTTTAGCAGAAGTTGTGAAAGTTGCAAAACCAACTGTTTTGATTGGCGCTGCAGCAATTGGAGGTGCCTTTACCAGAGAAATTCTAGAAACAATGGCAAAAAACAACAAAAGACCTGTTATTTTCGCGTTAAGTAACCCCACCAGCAAAGCTGAATGTACAGCAGAAGAAGCTTACAATGCCACTGAGGTAGCTTTTTAAAAATAGTACTTTTAAATTTCTATTTTGTTTTTCTATAATTTTTTTTCTTTTTTTTTAATTTCTTTTTGTCATTTCTTTTTTTTTCATTTCCTTTTGTCATTTCTTTTTCTTCATTTCCTTTTGTCATTTTTGTCATTTCCTTTTGTCATTTCTTTTTTTTCATTTCCTTTTGTCATTTTTTTCATTTCCTTTTGTCATTTCTTTTTTTTTCATTTTTTTTGTCATTTCTTTTGTTTTCATTTCTTTTTTTATCTTATTTCTTTTTTCTCATTATCTCTATTTTTTATTTCTCTTATTTTTTTATAATTTAGGTTCTTAATTCATGATTATTTTTTTTTACACATATTGGCGCAATTTTGCATATTTATAGAAAAATCTAATGGAGAATTTGTGAATTTTAGGGAAGATGTATTTTTGCCAGTGGATCTCCTTTCCCGCCAGTTACTTATGGTGGAAGGACTTTTCATCCCGGACAGGGAAACAATAGCTACATTTTCCCAGGAGTCGCATTGGGTGCGATATTCGCAGGCATGAAGACAATTCCTGAAGAAGCGTTTTTGAATTCTGCTTCTAGTCTTGCGGAATTAGTCACTGATGAAGACCTCGAAAGTGGCAACGTCTATCCTCCGCTTCACGATATTAAAAAGTGCTCGCTTAGAATTGCAGTAAAACTGATGGAGTACTCATACCAAAATGGTAAACTTTTGTCATTTTTACATCGTAATGTTTATCATCTTCAATGAGAAAAATATTTTTTCCTTTTACTATTCTTTGTTTTACAAATATTCTTCTTTTTTCTTTTTTTTCTATTCCTTTCTCTTCTTTTTCCTTTTTTCTCTTCCTTTTTCTTCTCTTTCCTTTTTTCTCTTCCTTTTTCTTTTTTTCTATTTCTTTTTCTTCTTTTTTCTTTTCTTCCCTTTTTTTTCTTTTTCCTTTTCTTTATTCCTTCCTTTTTTCTCTCTTATTGCTTCCTTATAAAAGAGGCTTTATTCTTCTTTTTCCTCTTCGTTTTCGTATACTCTAATAATTTCATTCCATAAATTAATAAAAGTGATAATTTTCGTATACTCTAACAATTTTATTCCACAAGTTAATAAAAGTGATAATTAATAACAAAAAAAAATGGTAAAGGAATTGTAATTGTAAGAAAAATGTAATAATTGTTACAGGCCTGGCGACAGTTCATCCTGAACCAGAAGACTATGCAGAATTTATCAAGGCACAATTATACGACACTAATTACACTTCTTCGATACCTGCAGTATATCCTTGGCCGAAATTTTAAATTGAATTTTGTATTAGTTACTGCGTTACTTGATGTAATGTTCTTCACAGCAATTTGGTTACAATGACTGATTTTCAATGGTTTTGGTGTCGTATTTCCTGTTGAGCAGGCAATTACGAGTCGCGATTGTGATGTTAACATATTTATTTAATACTTCTTATTATTGATTCTCGAGTAGAAATATGCTCTTTTAAGTAGTTGATGTCCAAATAAATCTTAAGTAATTTTTAAAGGTCTGTGCAAGATTTACTTTCTGTTTGTATTTTACATCAATGAGAAATTCAATTTTTTATAAGTTGAAAATAAACAGTTATAATTGTTATTATTTAAAAATGTTTCGAGTTCTTCATTTCTCCTTCAGTAATTTAACATCTATTTGAATTGTTATAGATATACATTTTTAATTTAAATACATTTTTATTATATTATTTTATTATATAATTAATATTTTTGCTTCTTTATAGAGGAAACATTGTAATCGTGACAAAACCCTTTATTTAGCTACACAAAAGCGTTTTAAGTGATTTCTAGTGAGAATTGTACTTGAGATCGATAATTTCAAACTTTAAAACGAGCAAAAGCCAATTTTATTATTAAAATTAAATTTTACAGTGAATTATTTTTATTTTTATTATATTTTGTTTCTTTAAGTTTAATTTTTTAGAATTCTATTACTTTTTTCATTAACATAATGTTACACATTGTATATAATAAACAGGTTAATAATATAAATACAATAATTAACAATCCCAGGTGAGAAAATCAACGAATGTTTTTAATTTCAGATGAGGAAATTTTACTTTCAACTTGACATTAATTTTATTATAAAATACATTAAAACTACATTAAAATATTTAAAATAACGAAAAATATTTGTTAAATTGGGTGAAAATTTAAAAGGACGTTATATATTTTTATTAAACAATATTTTTAATTCTTTTTTTTTACTTATATACATATTTACAAACAAAACATTTTTAAAGTATAAAACAACAGCAAAGTATAAAATCGGTAAAAAATACCATAATTCAAGTTGCACAAACGAAGATGTACATTCCAAAACAAATGTTTACTTCGCTTTTTAAGACGTAACAATGCTCGATTTTTGGTAAGCAGGGTGTATTACCAATACCTTTAAAAACAAATGAAAAAAGATTAACTCTTTTTGTTTCAAGCATAAAATTTCAAGATTTAATGATAAATCAAGCATGCATTTCGACTGTTTCAGCTGCTTCTTTTTAACAATATGTTTTGCAGAATTACAGCGTCTACTTGATTAGACAAATTTGAAAAAGATGTTTTTTGTCGGATAACTTCATTTTCTGAATCGGTATACTTAAATTTAACAGAAGATGAATAAATCAAGGTTGGTATTCAACACCACTCAGCATACTTAAATTTAACAGAAGATGAATAAATCAAAGTTTGGTAAGCCATTCAATATACTTAAATTTAACAGAAGATGAATAAATCAAAGTTTGGTAGGCCATTCAGTATTACTTAAATTTAGCAGAAGATGAATAAATCAAGGTTTGGTATTCAAGGCCATTCCCCTATCATGAACATTAAGTTTTTTTCTTTCAAATCAGGCTCATACATTGATAGTAAATATTTTATTACTTTAAATTACTTACTGTCAACCAGAGGAACTTTGATAAAAAATTAAGATGAAGGTGAGAATAGTACATAGTCTGATCCAAATTTATTCTTCAATGAAGAACAAATATAATGAATTTTTTGCGAAGAATGGAAGATATAAGACAAAGTCTGCTTCACAGAAAAGTGGTGAGTTGCATACGTGGAATGTAATATGAGAAATGAAAAGGCGATAACGCCAAAATTAAAGAACCTCATTTAAACGAGGAGGGTAATTAGAAGCAGGTTTCCACGCAAAAGCAATTAGTTACTTGTTATCAGTTAATTTAGGAGGAGATGTTTTTCAAATCGGATAACTTCATTTTTTGAAACCGTTATTTGTCGGTTTGAAAAACTGGAACGAATTTTTCAACCCTGAGAATGCTGTTAATTAAATAATTAAACAAGTAATTAAATAATTTAACAATTGAATAATTAAACTATTAATTAAATAATTAACCAAGTAAATAAACAATTAATTAAATAATTAACAAAGTAATTAAATAATTAATTAAATTTAACAATTGAATAATTAAACTATTAATTAAATAATTAACCAAGTAATTAAATAATTAACCAAGTAATTAAATAATTAACCAAGTAATTAAATAATTTAACAATTAAATAATTAAACTATTAATTAAATAATTAACCAAGTAATTAAATAATAAATGATTCAATGAATTAATTAAACAATTAATTTTTTGGCGTGCATACCAAAAGGTGATGCGTAAAATAGCACAAATAACAATCATGTTCTAAACAGCAGGAACTAACAATCACTGGTCATATCCTGACAAGTTCGAGCTTCACTTTGTTCATCAGCAAGAGCTTCTATGATATCCAACAATAGATCTCTGTTCAATTGTTTCAACCTCGGAAGTCGTGCAACCTTTGAACAAAACAGAAATCAAATTATAAAATGTATTCAAAATTCATTTACTGAATTTGAAATTACTGTATTCTACTTGCAATTAATATATAATACTGCATTTTAAATTAATTTACCATACTAAATTTGAAATTGCCGTACTAAATTTGAGATTACCATACCAAATTTGAAATTGCCATACCAAATTTGAAATTGCCATACTAAATTTGAAATTAATTTGTTATACTAAATTTGAAATTAATTTGCTATACTAATTTTGAAATGAATGCATTATTTGTGATATATCTTCATAATTTACCACAATCTTTTAAAAACAATTTCAAGTAAATGTTCCATAAATACCATACCTTACTAAAATTATGAACGATGAGATTTAACGCGTATTTCTTCATATCCACAGCCTGCATTCTGTCAGCCGCCTCTAGAATTTGTATAACATTTTCAAAGGTGACGTTCATTTCCAAATTTTGTTTACAAAAGGCCTGTAAGCGATTATTCGTGAAGCCATAAAAAACAGGTGCTGTAAACAGATAGAGCGAGTCTTCTGGAGGCATGGCAACGTCGGCGTAGTAAATGTACCTTAGAAGAGAGTCGAAAGATTCAGGAGATGGAATCATTTCGCCAATTTGGATCTAAACGGAAAGACAAATTTCAGTTACTATAAAGCTTTGAATTGAACTTAATTTCATAATACTAATTCTTTATTATACTAATTATTTATTCTACTAATTCTTGATTCTACTTATTTTTTTATTCTACTAATTTTTTATTCTACTAATTCTTGATTCTACTAATTTTTTATTCTACTAATTTTTTATTCTACTAATTCTTGATTCTACTAATTCTTGATTCTACTAATTCTTGATTCTACTAATTCTTTACTCTACTAATTATTTATTCTACTAATTCTTTACTTTACTATTTCTTTATTATACTAATTCTTCTTCAAGAACTCTTCCTTTAAAAAATTCTTTTACTAACATTCACGGTATTATTTTCAGGCATAAATGATCGAAACATTCCTTCAAAATAACCACATCTGGCAGCAAGTACTGCTTTATGTGCTGGAATCGGCACTCCATCTAAGATTAGAGTTATATCACAAAATTCGCAACCCACAGTTTTGAGAAATGCTTCCATATCCTGTTCTAATGTAGTACCTGTAACATAAAATATTTATAGCACCAACGATTTAAAACATTAAGGATTTATAACATCAAAGATTTTACATCAAAGATTTATAACATCAAAGAAAATAAATAGAAAAGATACATATCAAAGAAAATAAATGAAAAAGATTCATATCAAAGAAAAAAAAAATAAAAGATTCACATCAAAGAAAATAAATAAAAGAAACATTAAAACTTTTAAGAATAAAAACTAAATTACCTGTTCCCAATTCATAATTTTTAGAAAAAGTTTTTGCTTGTGGCATTTGTCGACGTCTGATGATCTCAACCATGAGGGGTTTGTCGAGTGTTTCAAATTCTTGGCTCATTACGATCTGATTGTAATTGCTTTCTTTCACGACAAAACTGAGGCAAAATTCTTTAATAAAATAAAGTTTTAAGTGAGCAGCATTGTGTAAGGCTTCTAAGACATTAGCGTGACTTATGGTAGCTTCAAGATAATGGACACAAAGCTGCTCTAGACGCTTCATATTAAATTGAACAGCAAGCCTGTAGACATCCATCATCAGCAGGACAATTCGATTACTCAAAGGATCTTCTATTCGCTTCGTAGGATCGATACGATCCGTGTATATGTAATTTAAAACCATCTCAAAAGCTTCAGGCACCGCGTCTATCAAATTTACCTAAAATACATTATATTTTTTAATAAACAAAATGTCAGAACACAAAAAATTTTAAAGCGATTCTTAGGCACCATAACAAAATGAATGACTTTTAATAACTTAAAATAGATCGAATAGTCAATTTTTACATTCTCAATCTCGTTCTCAATAATGAGAAGGTATTTGATACATTTTGAAACATTTCTATGAATTTCGAAACATTTGGATAAAATTCGAAACATTTGGATAAAATTTGAAACGTTTGGATAAATTTTGAAACATTTTGGCAATTACCTTCAAAAGAAGTAAATCTTTGACTGGCGTTTCAGAGGCAGTGTCTTCCAAATGTTTTTCCCTGTGTTCTCGAGCCTGGCGAATCAAAACACGAAGAAATTGAGATCGAGCTGCGACAATTGCAATGTGTGCCGGAATTTTCGCTTCACTTTCACCGACACTGAATTCAACGTCACAGAAAAGACGATTGTTCAATAATCTTCCGAAATCATCGTGTAAAGTGCACTTGGGATATGAAGAAAATTGGAATCGGTATGTTTCCCCAGAACGAACATTATTGTCTACGGTACCGCCGAAAATAAACATCGCCTCGCCAATTACAGCAGCTGCATGAAATAATCGACCTGATGGTATCTGTTGATAAAATTGTAAAGATAATTAATAAATATAAAAAATTGCAATTAAATACAATTGTAAAAACAATTTAAACAAACAATAAAACAATAGAACAAAAACAAACAACACAAACAAATAGAATTTTAGAATTAGAATTTATTTTTCATTGATGCTACAATTATGTCTTACATCATCGTCAGCCTACAACAAAAACAAATAAATAAAACTAAAAACAACAAAAAAAAAAAAAGATAAATAAAACTAAAAAAATAAAACAAAACAAGAATTATTTATTCTTGTTTTATTTAAAATAAAAAAAAATAAAATAAAAAAAACAAAAATAAATAAAACAAAACAAAAATAAATAAAACAAAACAAAAATAAATAAAACTAAAAAAAATAAATAAAACAAAACAAAACCAAAATAAAACTAAAAATAAATAGAACTAAAAACAATGATTAAAGGACGTAATTAATTGAAACTTAGATCGTTTAAAATTTGGATTTAATCAAATCTAGAATCGATTAATCAAATTATTAAATAATTAAATTAAGTATAATTAAATAATGAAGTTAAATATAATTCAATAATTAAATAATTGAGTTAAATACAATTAAATAATTAATAGATTACCTGGCTATCAGGCGAAGGTAAAACAATACTCCACGTTTGAGTATCCAGATCATAACAATGAAGATCATTAGGCAAAGTTGAATCTGCAGTTCCTCCAAACACATATAGGTGACGATCAAAAGTAACCATTGTGTGTCCATAACGACGAGCAGGTGGAGGTGGAGCTCCTCTCAAAATATGTTCCGCAGAAATTCGCGTCCACCTTTTGATTAACCAGATTTCATTTAATCATAAAAGTAATCTTAAACAAATCTTAAATAAATCTTAAATGAATCTTAAAGAAATCTTAAATGAATCTTAAAGAAATCTGTATCATATTATACAAAAAAATACATTTCACAATTTACAAAACACTTTTTTTTTAAAATATAGTATATTCTATTTTTTTTAAATATAACAAAGTACCTTTGCTATTTCTTGTTTCGTTTTGTATAAATTAGAAACGAAATTTGTATAAAAAATGGTTAAAAACTACAATTAAAAATTACCTTTTTTCTCGAAAATGAAATTGAAACAGACTATTGGTAATTTTCGCACCACTTTGGCCGCTAAAAACAAACATGGATTCACGAGCTACAGCTACTGGAAAATTGCAACAAGTAGGTGGACAATCACCAGATTGAACCACTTCTTCCCAAACTTTGTGATCGCCAGGCTGAAAAATCGCAAATTTATTTACTTTTTCTGTTACTGTGCGTTTTTTAACTTATTTTATTCATCACAACGGTAGTTTGAATATTTATGTATCATAAATATTGCTTTGTAAATAAATAAATATATATAAAATAAATAATATATATAATAATAAATAATAACTATTATTATTATTAATAAGATAATAAAATAAAATACTATATATATATATAGTATTTATATTAGTAAAAAATATTGTCAATAATTCGAATTATTAAATACATTATTTTAAACTTGATACTGTACCAGTAATGAAATCGTCCACATATCATTGAGTCGAGCGTTTCCATCATAACCGGCAAAAATCCACAATTTATTGTCATAAACAGCAGCTCCGTGAGCGGATCGAGCAACAGGGGTTCTACAAAATTCCACAAAATTCCAGAATTAATATTTGTAAACTGCAATTTGTAAACTTATTTGTTACATAAAGTCAATAAATAACAATGCAGTTTCGTTTTTAGTTTTTCATTTTTGAAAAGACGTCTTCATAAAGAATAAAATAAGAATCATCATAAAAAAATAAAAGCCAAATTTGCTTACTTTCCGATAAATTTCCATTCAGTCCACTGGCATGTTTGAAATTTGTATTCGAATAAATCATTTTTGTTAGTAAGATTCGAATTGGAATGAATGTCTCCAGTATATCCGCCAAAAACAAACATAGATGAATCATGAACGACAGCGGAATGATGATAACGTGGAGCAGGTGGTGCTCCATTTGCAAGAGCTTTAACCCAGGACTTTTCTTTCACATCAAAACGAAGCAAGTCGTTTAACATTCTCTTGCCATCGTCGCCTCCGAAAACGTATATTGCATCTTTATAAGCAACAACAGTATGCTTACTACGTCTGAAAAACATTCATTAATAATAAAAAAGGGAAATAATTAATTCGAAAAGCGTTACTGCAAATGTTCTTTGTTCTGACACTGTAATTTCAAAGTAATCTCACTCAAGTACTTTTAATGACATATTTTTGATGTTTTAATAATGAGAAAAAATCGTACTTGAGGGTTTATAGTAATTTATGTGCAATTAAGATAGCGTGAGTTTAAATTAATTAAAAAAGATTTTTACCTTGCTCCAACAAATTCATCACACTCCGGCATGCGTTGCCATCGATGGACAGTTTCAAATGGACCAAAGTCCAGTGTGAGACATTCTGCTGTTACAACACTGTCCATTTTTGCAGACTTTTTCAACGAATAACCAGATTTATAAAAATATCATTATGTAAAATTATTAAATGTTTTAAATCACCTTTACAATTCATTGCAAATCACGATACAAATTTAAGGTTATGGTTTCACATTCCAAGATGGCGTCGTGACGCTATTTTTGCAACTTCCGGTTGCGGATAGTTCCGGACAACTTTTGAAAAAAACGGAAAAAAACTAAAAAAAAATACTAATATAGGACTAATTTAATACTAATTTATTTTCACGTTATGTGGAATAAACATATTTTATTTATAAACATATTTTTTGTCACACATATAAACTTTACGATTCAAATTTAAATTATAAAAACGATAAAATTAACCTCAAAAAATAGGGTTTTGATTGGCGCAAATTACGCGCGTAAATTCAAAATGTAATTATTTAAAAATTATTTACAAACATGAATATTATGATTATAAATATTTTTACTATTATTTATTAGTTAAGTAAAGTTCATTATTATGATTATTATTATTATTAAGTTCATTATTAAATAGAAATTATGAAGGGTGAAAATAAAACTCGCCATTTTAATTTAAATTTGATTTACTTTATTGTTTTAATCATGTTAATGATAATAATAAGTAAATTGAAAAACAATTTTAATCACATTGTATTAAAATATAAATGCGACTTTTAGAACAGCACGAAGTCGTCTCTCACTGGCAAATAGTTAAAAAAAAATTCGGAAGTATGCGTACTTTTTACAAGTTTCTTTTCATTCCTACAGATAAACGTTGGTTAAAATTAAATAATTTTTGTTTTCAAATTTTAATCTTGTAACAGAATTGTATTTGATAGTAAAATTCTGGAAATTGATTCAACATTTAATCACATGCAATTATTTTAAGATTGCTTTGTAACTTTTGTATTAAAAAGCGACACTTTTATTCTTCGCCAAATTAATTGTTGCTTGTAAAAGCATTTTTTATAAGCATTGTATAAAAAGTATGTAATAATCATACAATTATTTTATAAACAGGAGATGTCAATAAAAGAGAAAAAGTTCTCTGACAAATATTCAAAAAAGAGAACAAAAATACGCCTTTTTGAATAAACGCAAACGCAGTTTTAATAATGTTTAATAAACCTTAAAAATACACGCACTTCTTTAAAAAGAAATGTCTTTCATAGACGATAGTCCAAAAAATACAAAAAATTACAAATGTTTGATTGAAAAAGGACATTTTTTTCAATTTGGAAACTTTTTTGCAAAACATTTTCGATTTTTGTAGCTTTTAGATCACCCTCATGGAAATTAAGAAATTATTAAAACTCATCTTCATTGTTCGCTAATTATTAGAAAACGGATCTTAAACAATCCTTGAAAATTGAAAAAAAATATTTACCAAAAACGACAACTCTAGGATCTTAAATGCTAGAAATACTAAATAAAAAAAAAAAAATTAAATAGGACACTTTTCGAAATCTATCTACTAAAAATGAATCAGGATACAATTTCTAAAAAAATAATTTTGCGAGTGGATAATTTCCTTCCTGTTCCATTGTTTATTTTCTGGTCATGCAGAGTTAAATTGCAGAGTTTTGAAAATCATTTAACTGCTTTTGTCTGTAAATTGAAAATGATTATGAAAGCTGAAAAGCTTTTGTCTAATTCATCACTTTTAAAGTCTTTTCTCGGAAGCACAACTCATTTTATACTTTCAGTGCAATTTTCAGTCGAATTAAAATACTTTTTAACGTATAAAGTATAAAAATTGATTAATGAATCTCTAACTACCTTTTAAGCATGCGTGTATTGTGTAAAAATCTTAAATAAATGCCATGTTTAAAAAATATTTTAAAGACTTGCAGAATAAGAACATCAACATGCGCAATTTCACTCTGAATACCGTATTCTCTAAACCAAGATTTCGCTTATGATCTAGAACTAACGATATCACAATATAAAGGCACCAGTGGGCACCACATTCTCAATAACAGTTTTCACCTAAATTGTAACTTTTTAGTAAACTTTTAACCGATTACACTTAAAACACTGTGCTATGGCTGCGATTGAATTTTTTACCTATCACTCGAGACGACATTCTTGTCGGTGTCGGTCTCAATTGATAACCGCCTGAATTTTTTCCGCTCAAATTTTCTTCATTCGGTGCATTCTTCTGCTCTTCGTCTTTCAATTTCTCTGCATCACGTCGTAACTGAACTTTGGTTTTAGTTAAAAGTAGTTTATTCTGAATCAGGCATGACGCTGAAGGCCTCATTTCGGGATTCGGATGAATCATCAACTGTAATTAAACACAGTAATTAAAAACACTGTAATTAAAAACTGCAACAATACAATATTATTTATTATTAAAATATTTTAATTATTATTAAAAATTGTAATTAAAAACACTAATTTATTCATTAAAAATGAGTTAATTCATTTTATTTAAAATGAATTCATTTTATTTCAAACAAAGTTGTGAGCAAATTTATGATAAATAAAAAAAATAAATGATAGTCAACAAAAATAGTTTTCTCAGTTCCAAACTGAAAACACTTTTTTGAAATTCTTTCTAGTTTCTTGGAATTAAATTTCAAAGTAGAAGTACGGAAATTTGGCATTTTTTAGCTTGTGGAAAATGCTTTCAAAAGGAAACAATTTTGAAAGAAAGTTAAATTATCTCGCTCAATATTAAAAGATGATCTACGATTTTCTGCCGCTTTGAAATAAAATGGATTACCAATAAAATAAATAACAAACAAAATGGATTATAAAAGATTATACAAGATTATAAATAAGTGATTATTGATTGATATGATTGATATGATTAAATAAGCGCTAACCTTCAGCAAATCATTGAGATCTTTACTATAACGAGAAAGTTGCTGCAGTTCTCCATTTCTAATTTTGTGCCACTCGGGGCCATTTTTCGGCAAAGCTCCACCACCCCCCGCCTCATAGACCGTCAATCCCAGAGCAAAAATATCAGCTTTGGCTAAATGCGTAAAATCTTCGTGAAGAATTTCCGTCGGTAAATATCTGCAATCACCTTCTTCAACCTGAGGATTATTTATCGACGTCACATGTCCAAAATCACCGATTTTGTAAGTAACTTCCTCCTCGACAGTCTCTTCTTCATCGAAACCATCATCTGCCGAATCCTCGTTCACAGTGCTCAATTTTTTCTCCCTTGAAATGAAGATATTTCCCGGCTTAATGTCCATGTGAACGAGATGCATGCTGTGAATGTACCTGAGTCCTTTCGCCACATGCAGCAATAATTGGCGCAATTCCAATTCGGAGAAAAATCGGTTTTCTTTCTCTTGATTCAAAATAGCGTCCGCGAGACTTCCTCCATTACAATATTCATTTTGAATTATCATATGATTGTCCTCCGCCCAGGCAGAATAGTATCGCACTACATTTTCGTGTTTTCCGAGAACAGCGTGCGCATAAACTTCATTGAGTGCATTCTTTTCGTTCACGTTGCCAGCTACTGGTTTTAGACTCTTTTTTATTGCGTATGTGCAACCATCAAGTCGATTAATACATTTGTAAACCGATCCAAATTCACCTGATCCTATTATTCCAAGCTCCAGGAATTCTTGTCTGTATCGAGGTATATTAGAATCTTGCAATGCCACCCGCTTTGTCGGCTGCTCTACCTCACTGTCGGAATCCTCGGAATCTAGCTCAAACCTTGGAACTGGAATATCTGACGTTCTGGAAACGAATATTTTTTATTGTAATTATTTTTGTATTTATTGTATTTTATTGTACTTATTATTTTTGTATTTATTGTATTTTATTCTACTTATTATTTTTGTATTTATTGTATTTTATTGTATTTTTTTAATTGTATAATTTTTGATAGCAAGAGTTTAAATTAAAAATATTTTTCCACTTCTTTATTCTTTTGGTCTCAAAGAGGTTTTTGAAATCTTCATTCTTTTTGTCACAAAGAGGTTTTTGAAATCTATTTTATTCAAACAACTTTTGCCAAAACCAACCAACTTTTGCAAAAGAAATTTTAGGAAAGAATTATAAACAGGAAATAAATTAAACTAGGAAAGAAAATAAAAATAGTTCGTTTAGAATTTTAAAAGCACCAAAAAGTAGTTTATAATGGTCTATAAAGCATTTTATATTCGTTTAAGAAAGTTTATTATAGTTAAAAGAAGAGTAATTTATATTTATTTAAAAAACAGTTTATTATAGTTGAAAAAGCAGTTTATTGTAGTTGAAAAAGCAGTTTATTGTAGCTGAAAAAGCAGTTTATTGTAGCTGAAAAAGCAGTTTATTGTAGTTGAAAAAGCAGTTTATTGTAGTTGAAAAAGCAGTTTATTGTAGCTGAAAAAGCAGTTTATTGTAGTTGAAAAAGCAGTTAAAAAAATCAGTTTATTATAATTAAAAAGAGCAGTTAAAAAGCAGTTAAAAAATCAGTTTGTTATAGTTAAAAAAGAGCAGTTAAAAAAGTAGTTGAAAAATCAGTTTATTATAGTTAAAAAGAGCAGTTAAAAAAGCAGTTAGAAATCAGTTTAAGAATCAGTTTAAAATCAGTTTAATAATCAGTTTATTATAGTTAAAAAGAAGAGTTAAAAAGCAGTTTAAAAAAAGCGGTTAGATATAGTTTTTTAAAAGCAGTTAAATATACTTAAAAAAAAATGGAATACGAAGAAATAAATAAATTCTAGTTTAAAAAAACCCAGTTTTTTATAGTTAAAAAAGCAGTTTATAATATCTGGCTAAAATCTCTCTTTTTTAAATTTCAAAAAACATACTCGAGAAGATTTCGCTTGGATCTGGTCCTCTTTTTTGCCGTTATCAGCATTCCATTTGGCGTGAAAGGATTTATATTAGCTGACGGTTTTTCGGATTTAGTTTGGAAAACAGCAGCTACAGGTCTCGGTTTGTCTAAAGAAAAAAGTCTCGAGCATTTGTATGGTATTGGCGTATGTGCCACGCTTTTTTCTATTAAAGTCCTGGGTGTTGCTGGAGAGTCAAAAAGCCTGAGAGCTCTGACTCTTTTGTAAGGTGGACTACAAGCCATTGACATTTTTGTCGGAGATTTACTTTCTCGGAATGGAATCCTAATTTCACTGGAAGCTGTAATCAATAAAATTGCAGTCGAATGAATGTATGTTATTATTATAAGGTTCAAAATTACGAGAAATCATAAAAAGAAAATCATAAAAAGGATTCTAGATTTCGTGTAAATATTTGTCAAAAACACAGTATCAAATATTTAACACGAAAGTTCTGGTTAATTAAATCATAATTTGTTTCTTTTTCAAAACACAACACCGTTTGTTGAGTGTTTGAATTCATTATTGACACCTGCGTTCAAAATTGGACCTTTATGATTATCATCAATTGTGATACGCAAAGCAATTATTTACCAATTGTTGCTAATGGAAATTTTTACCAATAAAGCAATTTGCTGATTGTGGATCTAATCTGATTTTAGTGTGTTTTTTTTTATAATTGATTAAGTTCCTCAAATGAAAATGCGTCTACCGATTATTTATATTAAACACAGTAAACTAGATTTAATAAACATATCTAATGTTGATAATAAATAGAATTTTCAGAGTAATAGAAGTTTTAGAATAAAAGAATTTTTAAAATAAAAGAATTTTTAAAATAAAAGAATTTTTAAAATAAAAGAATTTTTAGAATAGAATTAAGTAAAAATTGAATTTATTATTCAAACTTTTCGTTTATTAAGAGCATAAGAGCACAAAGAAATAATTAAACAAACATACCAAAAAAATCAAATTAAAGACTACGTTAATTTTCAGAGAAAAAAATGTGAATAAAAAATAAAAGAGAAAACATTTTCAAAGGGAAGAAAAAAACAAAGTGAGGCAGATGCTTGACAATTCTTTGTCATATTGTATGAAAATGATGGTAAGAAAGGAAATATAACCTGTCATTGAAGTAGTGGCAGAAATATGAGACTGATTAGTTTCGCAATCACTGTAATCCATTAAATTGGAAAGAGAAGCTTTTGCTGGTTGCGTTAATGGTGACATGGATAAATCTTCAATAGAAAAATCAGAAATATCACCACTGCATCCTGAACTGTTAATATTTTCGTCGTCCTCGTCACATGTTTCGAAATTGAGTTTTTGAGCAACTCTCATGTTTTTACACTTTCTTCATAAGTTAGAGACAAATCACTCACTACCTAAGTTATTTAGAAATCACTCTAAATTAATAAATAAATGATAAACTACCTAAATGAAAGACGTTAAATTTAAATTCTTCAAATATTAGTTCACGATGTTCGTTACACTTTTGTTGGTCGCCATTATAAACTGTTTTTTTTCAATTTCACGCATGCGTATTACTCTAAATTTGCAAATTTGCATTTCTGCACATGCGTTGCTTTCGATGTTTTGTTGGCCAATGTAAGCGGGCTTTTCAAAAATAACAAGATGACGTTTAATTGAATGGAAAATACGTTTGTTTTACACGTCATTTACTTGTGCTGTTGGCAATAGCTTTCATTTAATATATTAACAGCGATGATGATATAATCATAAGAATTATAATAATTACCGATAAGGCATGAATGTTAGTCAAATCAACATTTATTATACCTTATTTAATGATTATTATTAAAAAATTATTAAATTTTAGCTATTTTCTTTTCAAAAGAATCCTTTGGATTTCTACAAGACAGATATTTTTAAATAAAAATTACTCAAAAAGTGCATTTTTTAATTTTTCTATTAAGTAAATTATAAAATTATATAGGCGAATTTAAATTAACCGCCAAAAGTTCAGAACACAGTTTATGCTGTGTTCACAGTTTTTAACATCATCTGGATTGGATACTTCAAACCGACAGGAATAAGTCCACCAATCAGATTTTGAATCGCTCTTGCGATTGAAAAATATGAACGTTCCTTTACAAGCAAAAGTCATTACATAAAATATCCAAAAACTTGTTTATTTTGCGTTTAAAACCTTTTTCTAGATTGAAATTATGTTTGAATAATAATTAATGTTATTAAAGTGAATATAAAGCAAAAATATAAACTTTAAAAATTAAAATATTGAAAATTCGATCAAGACGCCATCTTGGCTATTTTGACTAGAGCAGTATTGTTGTTCGTTCGGTGAATTGCGGGTCTCTCTTTGCCGGCTATTCTTTTACACTACAAATTTACAAGTTTTAAATGATTTTAAGTCTCAAAAGGTGCATAATATTGCTTAATTAGTTGATATCTATCGATGACATTGTTAGTGTTGAAAGACATCATCAAGAAAGCTCATAAAACGGTTTTGAAAAATTGGAACAAAGGACTGACCGTCAACAATAACTAAATTTTAAATTCAGCTATTATTCTAATTTTCAACATTTATTTTCGTACTTTTGCCATGATTTCTCTCTAATCCATGTTTCTAAACGATAATTTACGGGAAAAAAGTGTTGTTAAATCGAAAAACATGCTATTTGTTATGATTTCGGTAGAAAAATTTTCAACGTTGATTCTTGGAAATGGCGGGAACGGTTGAAGCAATCGGGATTCAATTCTTAGAATAGATTTCGCTGAAAATGTTTTCTTATAATTGAAAAGTTTTGGATAATTTAATAAAGATTTGGTTAAGATTTAAATAACAGTCAATTACGAATATTTTTCAAGTGACAAAGTGAAACGAATACTTTTCAAGTGACAAAGTGAAACGAATATTTTTGAGAAATAATAAAACAGAAAAGTGTGTGTTTGTTCACGTTTTTAAAACGTGATGAATATTCAGTGTTGTTAGTGATTTTGAAGCTTCTGAGAATTTTTTACAGAAAACTCAAGCTTTCGAGTCTTGGAAGAAGTCAATTTACTTGAAATTCATCTACATAAAAATGGTTAGTTTTGGATTTTTTAAAAAAGAATCTTAATTATTTGCAGGTACAATTTATATGTATTTATGTTTGTTTATAATTATGAAAGAGACTCATTGCTTGTTTAACCACATGAACTTAGTTTTATTTTTTTTATTAGTAAATCCACTAATTTAAATTTAACGATCATTAATTGGGAAATTTTACTCGGTATTTATTGAAATAATTTTGGTAATTTTAAACATAGATAGGAAGTTTGTTAGTTTGATTAAACGTTTTTGACAGACAGGTGATAAAACAGACAGTTGTAAATATAAAAAACTTTTATTTTTGGAAAACAGAGAAAATAAGAATAAACTTTGATATCAATTTGGATAAAATTATTAAATATAAAAAATTTACTAGCTATTATAATACTGTTTCGAAACTTCTAACTTCTTGACCGCTTCTTCAAGAGAATACAAATGCTCGTCGTTTATCGTTGGAGCTATTAATCTCATTGAAGCTGCTAATTTATATAAATATTCTATATTCGGTCCACTTGGACCTCTGCATTCTAGTATATGATTTGCAATTGTATTCAAATCTTCTGATCCTGTAAAAAATGGACTATCTTCTCTGCTGATGTAGACTGTTACATAGAAAGGCAATTCTTCAGCATCAGTTAAAGTAACAGTCGATGCGTTTTTCGAAATGATCATATTAGATGAAATATTGCTATTTAATAAGTCCCCATCAATCGTTCTGACAGTTTTGCAAGGATGGAACAAAACAGTTCGTCTTTCATACCCACTTTCTCTCGTGTTCAAATGTGTCGCTACTTTATCAATATTTTCTTGTGAAATCTTATACACCATGCCCCACACTTCATCTTCTGGATTTGTGGATGCCATTAACGTCACTACTCGGCCTGGCTGAGAAAAACATTTTTTTATTATTATTAAAATTATTGATCCATAAATAAAATTACAATACGACTTTGAATATTTTTTCAAATATGAACTTTGAATACTTTTTTAAACATAAACTTTGAATACTTTTTTAAACATAAACTTTGAATAATTTTTTAAACAAAAACAGAAGGTAAATAAACAACTAAATAAATCACCGAAACGTTAAAGAATTCATAATCTTTAAAATTCAAAATTTTTTTGGTAATTTGTTTCTTTTATTTTTGTTTTGTTTATGTTTTGATAAAGACAAAATTATATTTTTAAAAAAGACAATATTTCGAAAAATCTAAATAATATTTTTTAATCGAGATTAAAATACAAAAAATACAGAAGGATAAAAAAACTGGAAAAAATGGTCACGTAAAGAGGTAATTAAGATATAAATGACAAAAATGAATTTTTAAAGAAAAGACAAATTTTGTAATATAATTTGATTTGAATTTTTCTTATCTAATTTAGTTTTTGTTGATCGTGTTAATCATGTTAATCTTAAGTTAATTAATTTTGCTTCTTTATTGAGGAAGTATTGTTTAAAAGTAATTTATATGAATAACAAAGTCTCTTTGTTTTAATAATAATTCTTTTACAAACCTTATTGGGAACACCTCTGTGATCAACACTTTTTTGATAAAATCTTCTCACATATCCTTTTATATATCCGACAATTTTCTTTTCATAAGGAAAATCTGCTTTCCATATGAGGGATCCATAACCAAAAACCCACATTCTTGAATCTGAAAATTAATAATATTTTAATATTAATAATTGTATATTTTAATTAATATAAATTAATGTATTTTTAATAAATTTCATTATCAACAATTTTGATATTTTAGAACAATAAAACTTGAGCAATTAAAATTCACTAGTTTTAGATTCTTTTAAAATGTTTATTTATTATGTGTTCGAAAGTATTTTAATAAAAGTATTGAGAAAATAATTAATAGAAGTGTGAAATATATAATCAATAAAAGTATCAAATAAATAATTAATGAAAGTATTAAACAGATAATTAATAAAAGTATTAAGTGAATAATTAATAAAAGCATTAAGTAAATAATTAATAAAAGTATTAAACACTTTATATGCATTATACTGAAGCCTAATAAATATGAATTACAAGTGATTTATTTAATAAAACGATAGGAAAGTTTAAAAAACTAATATACATAATTTTGTCATTTGAATGATAATGTATTAAACATTTGTTTTGTAAATTTGCTAGATAATTTTCAAAATGATACATAATGACACATGTGATGTACAATTAGCTTTAATTTTTAACAAAAATCTAGTATAATGCGCATAAAACAAGATATAAATTAAAATCCATTGTAGACAGATTAAAACTTGTTTGAGATCAAAACAATTTTGTTGCAAAACTTTCCTTTAAATTCAAATCATTTTTGATAAATTCGTTATTTTAAATAAATGACAGCTATTTAAATGCAATTTAAAATTTTAAAAATTTAAAAAAAGTAAAAAAAAAAGTAACCTGTAAATAGAAAAATATTCATCTACACACATGACACTTTATAAATAAAAACGTCTATTAATTTTAAACAATTTTAAATGAAAAGAACATGATTTGAATTTAAAAAAAAAATGATTAAATTTTCAAAATATTGACATACCTCTTATGTTAAATTTGTATTTTATAAATAATTCCAAAAGAGACGATGTAGTATCGACGAAAGACGCTGTCAGTATGCCAGTCTGATGCAATCATAAATTTGTGTTTAAGTAGATTTCACGTTTTTCAGTCCGCATGCAAAACTGGGAAATTCCCTATATACGATTTGTTTTTAACGATTCAATGGATATTTACATGGGAAATAATTACAAGTAAAGACACATGAAGAGTAACATAACCCTGTTACAAAATAAACTGACTGTTAAAACGTAAAATTAAATACAAGAAAATGTAAATGTGTGCATTTAAAAACATAATTAATTCCTTAAACAATAAACACTTTAAATCACTGAGGAAATTTTGTTGACACGCAAGAGTGTAAAATTAGTTTAAAATACGTTTTATTACTATTTTCCATTATTTTAACGACAATGAAGCGTTTTTAGATTATACGTCTTTTGTATTTATATCGTATAATGAGTTATAATCGTTTCCGTGAATCATTAGAAATGAATGTCCTTTCTGCACGTGTACGTCTTTAATTTCATTCTTGTAAAAAAATATATATGATCTACATTGCTTTTGCAAACTTTCAAAATAATCTATGTTGCACCATATTGAACTATTGGACATTTTTTGACAGTTAGAGGTTATGCAAGGTTATGATAATAAAGTATTTAATGATTTAAAATAAATGATCTAAATAAAATAGAACCAAAAGTATAATAAAATTCACA
Organism: Ganaspis sp. Gsp50; assembly: GCA_011057455.1. Lineage (NCBI taxonomy): Eukaryota > Metazoa > Arthropoda > Insecta > Hymenoptera > Figitidae > Ganaspis > Ganaspis sp. Gsp50. The sequence continues at coordinate 42,469 of WNHD01000828.1, forward strand.
CAAAAGTTGCGCTAATGATAAATTAAGAGCAAAATAAATCTACAACATTGTTTGTTAAATAAATTTTGAAAATCCTCACGACTCTTAACAATGAAACCTTCTGCTGCTTTTTGTCAACTACGTATCACATATGTGAATAATAAGTAATCTTAATAATTTTCTTCTCAGTTTTTCGATAGTTTTTACACTTCTGATGATGTGTCATTGTCAAGAGTAACTATTGATATCTATTATATCATATACGTCATTTGTTTGTTTTTGACTTGTCAAAAATTGAATAGGAATCAGGGCCGACAAAAGAGATTATTTTTAGGTAGAGAATTTACCAAACCCGTTACTCCACACATACTTCTTATATAATTTATTTATGTTTGTGCTCTTTGATAAAAATAACAAAAAGTATTAATAAACTTGCTATTCATGTTGGCTGCATTTAACATGGGAATTTCCCACATGTTTTTTAGTGTCAAGTCTTTCTGTTGATGACACCTTCTTTTGACGGATCTGGATTTATTTTATCGTTCATTGGTCGAATTTTTTCGTTATAATTTTTAAAGATTCAAAAACATTTTTATGATATTGTTGAATAAAATAATAAAAAGTTTTGATTAGAATATTGTTTATTTAAAAACTGGGTTTAAATTGTTTTTAGAATACTTTAGAATAATAAAAATATTCATTTTTATTACGGTATTTCGAAAATTGAACTTCAAGTGAAATTCTACCAATCAGCAATGTCGTTTCGTTGATTCTTTGAAATTTCCCGCCGTTTGAAAGATACAAAAATAAATAGAAAACTTCAAGAAAAGTTAATAATCAATAACTACAATTCAATAATTTAAAGAGATCTTAGTGTTATTGATTTAAAATTTGCAATTTTAAGTAGGTATTTTTATTAATTTTTATTCTTTTAAATTGATAAACATAGATCATTGGAAAGTGGTGCCCTCTTGATTCTTGGAGAAATTTACAGAACTAAGTCATTAATTGTGCTCGATCGGTAAATTATTTGAATTAAAAAATATGTGTAAAACAATAATTATTATTACTTTATTTATTATTTAATTTCATAATATTAAAATGTTAAGATAGAATATAGTAGAATACATTTTTAAAAACAGAAAGTAGTAAATAAATGTTTGTTAAATACAAAAAATAATTGAATTGATAATATTATATAAACTGAATAATATATTTACAAAAATGAAATTGTGAATACCGTATAATAATTAATTAATATCATATTTTTACAATAAATAAATAAATAAATATGATTTAAATTTATTTAAATTTTTTGTAAATATGATTTTTTAAAAATAAAAAATTATAATATAAAACGTAAATAAAAGAGGAAAAATCTAGGAGAGGGAGAAATTTAAATGAAGTAAACTTAAAAATAAATGAACGAAGTACTGTTAAAATTAAAGTAAAAAATACACTTACAAATTACACAAATACACAAATATTAAATTAATAAAAAATATTAAAATTTTAAATATATTTTATTTATATTTATAATAATAATAATAATAATATTTTTTAATAATTATAATAATAATAATAATATTATTATTATTATTATTATTATTTATTTATATTTATAAATCACTGCAAATTATAAAAAATCAACTTCTTTTTTACATAAAAGATTTTTTTATGAAACGAAAAAGTTATTTAAACATTTTTATTCATGGAAATAAGAAATAGAAAAATAAATTTTCATTTGAAAAAGACATTCGAAACTGTATATCTTGTAAAACTTCTAATTTAATTTGATTATGTTAGAATTAAGAGTCGAATATAAATTCGTGTGGGCCTGAATCTCCAGTCGAATTTCCAGCAATATAAAACCGGTTCAAATTGAACCGGTTCTATCTTTAGTATGAATAGCGTGCCTTGATCGGCAAACGTAGCATCAGAAACTACAATTTTTCACATAAAATTATATATTTATTCAGTTTCTTTTATTTTTTAAACATTTTCTATTTTTTATAATTTACTTAATAAATCCTTTTAGTAAAAGGTTTAATATAAATATTTAAAAAATTGTTCCCTTTTGGTAATTTATTATTGTTGTATTATATTTTTTTACAATTTATTATTATTATTATATTATACTATTTGTATATTTTTTAAGAATAATAATATATATTATAATATAATAAATAATTACAATAATAATAAATTATAATTATTTTAGCAATCTGTATAAAGAAAATTAGAATCAATAATTCAATTTTAAAAATTTTAATTAAGTACTGAGATTAAGTACTGAAAATCAATTTTTTACTTGCTTGATCATTTTTCCAGTATTTATTTTATAATTTTGTATAAAAAGATATCAAAATAGAATTTTTGAAAAGTGTAAATAAACATTTGAGGAATTTTAGAATTGCAAACATTTGTTTCTTAATTTTTTAAATAAAGAGAATAATAAATTTATCATTAATCTTTTATAAACAAGGAAAGACGTTGCAAATGTCATTTTTAATTTTTTTTTTAATTTACAGATTTCAAAGCATACACTTTTTAGTGTGTCTTTTTCTGCCAATTTTTAATCACTCCTTCAATCAATTTTTCAAATTCATTTCTTTCCATTCAATCTAATGTGTAATTTATCCTGTTTTATCCTTGACATTTTGTTTCAAATCTTACTCTCTAAATTCTCTAAACTGTATGCGAAAAGTCGTTTAGCAATTTGAATTAGTAACAAATTTTGTAATTTTTAGCCGAAACTTTGGAAGATTTTTATTGAACTGTTCAAAGAGTGAAAATTCAAAATATTTTTTCAATTGCCTGTTTCTTTTGCTAGTTAATAAAGAACCATTATACAGAACTAAAAAACTAATCTGAAACTACAAATATTTTAAGAATTATGAATATGAAATCAGCAACTTTTTTTTACGAATAAAAAGAGAAACAACTTGCGCTTTGCAAATTTCTAAAATATTTTTTTTACAAATTGCAAATATTGTATTTATCATATGTTTAGACATTTATCTTACGTTTGAAAATTTATTTTACTTTGAACATTTATCTTACTTTGAACATTTATTTTACTTTGAACATTTATCTTACGTTTGAAAATTTATTTTACTTTGAACATTTATCTTACTTTGAACATTTATTTTACTTTGAACATTTATCTTACTTTGAACATTTATTTTATTTTGAACATTTATCTTACGTTTGAAAATTTATTTTACTTTGAACATTTATCTTACTTTGAACATTTATTTTACTTTGAAATGTTACGTTTGAAAATTTATTTTACGTTTGAACATTTATCTTTCGTTTGAAAATTTATTTTACCTTTGAACATTCATCTTACGTTTGAACATTAATCTTACGTTAGAACATTTATCGGATACCCCATTTATCTTACATTTAAACATTTATTTATGTACATATCTAAAGTTCGATTCATTTGAACGAACAGTTTTCTTTTCGTTTTAATTTCTTAAAAATATACTTTTGTAATGAAAATAGACAATTCTTTTTAAAACAATAATAACATAAAACTTAATAATTGTTACGTAAAATAATATTTTAGAACAAATATGAATGTTTAAAAATAAAAAAATAAAAATTTCGTTTATCTGAACGTTCGGAATTTCATTTGCGTCATTTATTTTACATTTGAACATTTACCTATCTTAAATTTGAACATTTATCTTTCATTTGAACATTTATCTTTCATTTGAACATGTATCTTACATTTGAACATTTATCTTATACCTTGGAACATCCTTATGAGACATCAAAGTTTTTTTGCCACGGAAAAAATTAGTTTATAAATAATTCTTTGCTTTTAAATAAGGCAATATGCGGAAATATTTCTAATTCCGCAGTTCTAGAATTTTTCATAGAAAATTTCACCTATGCTCCGAAAAAATTAATTGCAATTAACTAAGAAGGTATAGTTAAATAACAGAATGAATAGTTTTTGGGTTAGATTTAGCAAACTTTCTTATAGTTTCTTTGTTAAATTAACAAAACATATTTCTAAAAATTAAAACGAAAAGAAACCGTTCAAATAAACGTTCCAAACTTATAAATTAATTTCTGGTCTTAAATTAATTTAAAAAGTTTGGAACGTTCATTTGAACGAAGAGAATTAATTTTGTAAAATACTATATTAATTTTGTAAAATACTACACTGAAAAAAAAATTTATTTGATTCAAATAACCATTTACTTGTCTATTATCAAATTAATATTTATTTGAACCAAGTAATTATTATTGGAATCAAATAAATGGCATTTGAATCAATTATTTCTGTATTTGAATCAAATATTGTTTATTGGATTCAAATGATAATAGACAAGTAAATGGTTATTTGAATCAAATAAATTTTTTTTCAGTGTTTTTAAAATACTATACTATTTACTATACTATACTATTTTTTTTAAAATACTATAGTATTTTACAAAATTAATTCTCTTCGTGTATTGCACACAACAAATTGAACTAAACAGGAATATTTTTTTTTACGTTAATGTTAATCTGGGTCAAACAATAGAAATTAATTATAATCACAATGTGATGATTATTGTTTCAAGGAATAAAACTAAACAAACAAAAGGCTATATAAAAGGGCTTGACTAAATCTTTTTCACGATAATGTGATTAGAAAAAATGTGTATGATTTTTGATGATGATAGGTTAATTAGAAAAAGGCTGCTATTGCAAAGAAATGCGTAAACACATCCTCTCGAAGCTTCTTATTGGAGTGCTTCAAGTTTTCCCAAGTAACCCAATGGAAACGTTTCACCCTTGTTGGCATGTATGCATATGTATAGTTAGTAAATATCTCAGAGACTCCTTTATTGTGGGAACTATTGTCGTCACGCATCATGCCCGTGCCTAAAAAGTGACTCTTTCCTTGATACTGTCTTCAAATGAGAGAACAATGAACCACCATACCATGTAGAAACACCTAGATATGCAACAAAGTTCTCTGTCTTTTCAAGAAAATCATATAATTTGATGGAATTCCCTTCTTTTTTTTATTCAAATAAAACTCCCCATTCATAACGAGTGATTAAAACATTATGGATATCGTATAATTTAACTTATACCTGTTACTTTTAATTAATGGTGAAGGGATTTTATTTTTGAATTAAACATACATATATTCAAATGTTTTGGATACATTTTATGGTTTAGTACTTTTTGAGAGAACATTTGTACATTTTGAAAGCGCTTTTGAAAATTTTTATATTTTAACTCAAAGAATTTACAACAAGATTAAAATCTTTAATTTAATACACGAAATTTGGTTTTTATCCGTACATATACATACTTTAAATCTGAATTTGTAATTTTCTACTAATTTAATAGCAAAAAGTCGTTGACCGATTGGAATGGTCAAAATTTACTATAATTTTTAGTGAAAAACTATATACTATTTTTAGTAGGAATTTACTAATTTTTAGTGAAGAACTATATTATTTTTATTAGTTCAGTATACTATTTTTAGTAGGAAATTACCAATTTAATTAAAAATAATATATAAATTATTTTATAAAATAAATTACTTTTCGCTATCGAATTAGTAGAAAATTATCAATCAATTAATTAATAGCAATTAGTCGTTTACTGATTAAAATAGTAAATATTTACTGGTTTTTTGTGAGAAACTACTAATTTTGGTAAAAAGCAACTAATTTTGGTAAAAAAAACAACTAATTTTGGTAAAAAACAACTAATTTTTGTAAAAAAACTAATTTTTGTAAAAAAAAAACTAATTTTTGTGAAAAAATACTAACTCTTTTATATAGTAGAAAACTGTACTAATTTAATTAACAAATAACTTCTACCTAATTGTAATTGTCAAAGTTCGTTTGTTTCAATATTAGTAGTAATAATTGACCAATTAAATTAGTACACTTAAAAATTAGTATAGTCTTTTTTGCTAAAAATTTGTATATCTTTATTATTTCAAACTTCTAAATTAATCGAACAAAGAAACCTAATTGGCAAAAATCGAGGCAAAAATTTTGTCGGTATGTAACAATTTTTATTTTCAATTATGCAAATAAATTTAAAATTAATTGATCACTCTAAAAAATATTCCTTTAAATTGATGGTACTGAAGTTTGCAACGTTTTTTTCGTTTACGAAAAACTAGAAAGCCAATTTTTATTTACTTAATCATTATTCTCGTATTTATTTACTAATTTTGTAAAAAATAAGGCAAAATAATATCTTTAGAAGTTTATAAAAGTATTTTAAAATAACAAAAATTTGTTTCTTTATTTTTTTTAAACGTGAAGAAACATTGCAAACTTCAGTGTCATTTAAATTAAAGAAATAAAATTCTTTGACTTGTATCTTTAATCAAATTTCATTTTTCTTTACTTGTTTGATTGAAAAAATTTTATTTTTAATTTCAAACAAATTATCCTTATTTTAAACAATGTTTCTTTATTTTAAACAAATTTAGGCCTTTAATTAAAAAAAATATTTATTAAAATAAAATTAAAAATAAAATTTATTATTAGTATTAAAAAGTATTTATTTATTTAAATAGTATTTATAATACTATATAGTATTAATATCGGGCTTTAAATCAATAAAGTAATTCTATAGAATTTCTCTATTGATTTAAGGCAGAAGTTTCTTTAAATAAAATAAGATTTCTTGTAATCAAATGTTTTCTTAGTCGATTAATTTTATATTCTTTGCTTTGAAAGAAATTGGTCTCGAATCATACCAAAGAAAAACTAAAGATTGTTATTTGTTTAAATTAAAAAAAAGAATTCTGAATAATGATTGTTCGAATTGTTGAATTATTAAAAAAAAGTTTAATTGCATGTAAAAGATTTAGTGAAAATTGTGCCGATTTAATATTAAAAAGTTAAGTTACTGATAATAAATAAAAATTTGTTTTAAGCATTAACAAACAAGATTGTCGAGTTATAAATTTTATTTTATTGACAAAATATTTTATTTGTGGTTCCAAATATTTGTGAGGCAGAATATTTTAAATACCCACAATGAATTAAAAGAATTTATATACAAAAAATAGATTTATCTTAAAAAGCAAAAAGTTTCACTAAAGCAGATACTCTCTAAATCTGAATTAGTCAAATATAACTAATTCAATAGTAAAAAGTCAGTCACTGATTCAATTAATCAAATATAACTAATTATTAGTGAAAAATTAGTTATATTTACTAATAAACTAGTTATTTTTTACTAGTAATTAGTTATATTTGACTAATAATTAGTTATTTTTTACTAATAATTAGTTATATTTGACTAATAATTAGTTATATTTGACTAATAATTAGTTATAATTGACTAATTGAATCAGTGACTGACTTTTTACTATTTAGAGAGTACATTTTTTGCCGTTCTAGCAAAAAGTTACAGCTATTCTAATGAATCGTTTCGCTGTTTCAGGAAAATGTTGTTGCTTGATATAAAAATGAATACATGATTTAAAATAAATTACGAATGAACCTATGTGAATTTAGGGTTAAAAGCACTGAATAATATATCGGTTAAAGAAAATATAATTTCAAATATTCCCGCGTATTTCGTTTGTCACGTGATCATTCTGCATCGTGCCGGCAGCATGGTTCATAATTCTGCCAGATTTCTGCAAATAAGGATAGAAAATCGTAAGGAAATACATTATTTTTAGACTGTGAGTATTTCTTAATTAAAAGCAGGATTAAAAGTATCTCCTAATTGTTAACATCTAGGGCGTTTTGTTATATATGCAGTTAAAATATGTCTTCTAAAAAACATCTACCTGTCTTTTAGGTTATGTTACCTCAAAACCGTTTGCGAAGTTTGCGATAATTTTGAAAAGAATGGTACATAATTATATTTTATAATTACATAAATTTACAATTTTAACACTGAGGGATAATATAAATTTACAAGAATTGGTATATTTTTGTTTTTCTTACATATTTTTTTACCAATCGAAAAAATGACAGTTACAATTAGTTGTTTACAATTCTGTTTATTAGTTACGGCTGTAGAGAATGTTTTCTTGGGTATAAAAACCTACTTTTTTAAAAATAAAAAAAGTTGCGATGTTTAGGCTGAAAGAAAAAACATAAAAAAGCGTTGTTTGAGAAAGCAGTTTGACTCAAGATATTTTTTTCTAAGTTTCCTAATTTTTCTAATTTAGCCTAATTTTCAGAAATTTTAATTTTGTTTGGTTGAAAGTAATTTTTAACTTGTTGCTACGACTTTTTAAAAAGCAAAAAATCATATACAATTTTTCTAATCGGCATTTTTATTTATTTATTCAATAAAATTACTATGTGATAGTCTTGATCGCTTTTGAATAAGATAAATATTTACATTAAAAATATACATATGTATAAACAAATAAATGTATAATACTAAAAATTTGAGTACATGTTTAATATTGGTTTTGTCCTTTTTTTTGAAAATAAAAAAACGAATAGTAAAATGTACTGAGATAAAAATTAAAAGAGTGCAAATAAAAATTTAAAAAATAAGTGACATCAAAAGTAAAAATCAAATAAACGTTAAAAAATCAAATAAACGTTAAGAAATTAAATAAACGTTAAACAATTAAATAAACGTTAAACAATTAAATAAACGTTAAACAATTAAATAAACGTTAAAAAATCAAATAAACGCTAAAAAATTAAATAAACGTTAAACAATTAAATAAACGTTAAACAATTAAATAAACGTTAAATAATTAAATAAACGTTAAAAAATTAAATAAACGTTAAAAAATTAAACGTTAAACAATTAAATAAACGTTAAACAATTAAATAAACGTTAAAAAATTAAATAAACGTTAATCAATTAAATAAACGTTAAAAAATCAAATAAACATTAAAAAATCAAATAAAAAGTCAAAAGTCAAATGATTGAAATAAAAGGTACAAAAAATAAAGTAGTGATTAAAATACAAGTGAAAAGTAAAATAAAATATTACAGATTACTTATTAATATAGATTAATTATTATTATTATTATAAATTATTATTATAGATTAATTATTATTAGAGATTAATTATTATTATAGATTAATTATTATTATAAATTAATTATTATTATACATTAATAAGTAAAATTAGAGTAAAGAAGAAAAATAATACATTCAATGAAATTAATAAATACAATACAGTGAATGAAATGATTGAAGATATATAAAATTGAAAAAGAAACGTTAACATAAGAATCTTAATCTTTATAGTAGATTTAGCGCGTGCAGTGACTGTAAAAAATAGAGTGTATTTCTAAATCAGTGGGTAAATCTGATATGGAAATTTTTGGAGGTCGTAGCTTGCTTAGGCAGGTGTCCATGTCGATATTTGCCGTGATGTAGCTAAATATGTATGCATGTATGTAAAGGTAAACAAGTGACCGTATAATTAGCTGCGTTGAAGGTTGAAGATGAAGATGGTTGGGGTTGATACGGCGAGGAGCTTAACTCCGGTAACCTAGCTTTATGATGTACAATAAAACTCATACAGCTAGATAACCAAAGAAAATGTCCGCGCCAAAATCTTCTTTTTTTTAATAATTACACACACAAAATTAACACATCCCTCTATTTTTTCGCTTCCCTTCATTTCTCTTCATTTCTTCGTTTTCTTTCTCTTCTCTTCTTTTTTCTACGTTTTTTCTTCTTTTCCTTTTCTTTTTCTTCTTTGTCTTGTTTTCTTTTCTGCTTTCTTTTTTCTGCTTTCTTTTCTTTTTTCTTTTCTGCTTTCTTTTTTTTGTTTTCTTTTCTGCTTTCTTTTTTTTGTTTTGTTTTCTGCTTTCTTTTTTTGTTTTGTTTTCTGCTTTCTTTTTTTTGTTTTGTTTTCTGCTTTCTTTTTTTTGTTTTCTTTTCTGCTTTCTTTTCTTTTTTCTTTTATTTTTTGTCTTCTTTTCTTTCTTCTCTTCTTTTCTGTCTTTTTCACTTCTATGCGTTTGTCTTCGTTACTTCTTTGCGTTTGTCTTTGTTACTTCTTTCGAATTTATTTCAATTTTATTCTCTTTTGTTTCATTTCTTCAAGTCCCGTCATTCTGAAAGCAAATAATACAAGTATTAAATAATGGTACTTTCAATTTTGTCCTTTTCTGAAGAATCAGAAAGTTATGCGAGGTTATTAAATTTAGAACATGATCCACGTTTATATGTATGATATGTATATTTATATTTTATAGATATAACCTTATCTTTCAGCTTTATCACATACATGTGTGTACATAAAATTGGAAGACAAAAATTAAATTAACGTTTACGTAAAGAAGACATTTTAAGTAAAAAAATCATACAATAAATTGAAATACAATTATAACGTACTTAGAAGGTGAAATTATGCTAATTTCTAAAAGAATCACAATAAATTGCAGTGAAATTATAACGAATGTGTGTGTATATATTTATATTTACGTGAATTTATGACAGACTTGAATAAAGCTACGTAGTAAATTTTAAATGTTGTGACAAAATTTAAATCTTATGATAAATTTTAAATGTTGTGACAAATTTTAAATCTTATGATAAATTTTAAATGTTGCGACAAATTTTAAATCTTATGATAATTTTAAATATTTAAAGTTTGTGGTTTATTTGTGACCCAGAATAATAAAAATTAAAATCCTAATGTATTCCTGACCCTAAAGCCACAAACATTAGGATTTTAATAATTTTAAATGTTGTGACAAATTCTAAAAGTTGTGATAAATTTTAAATATTTCTAGATAGATTTTATTTTATTTCTGGGATGAATTTTAAACATATGTCGTGATAAATTAGATTTTTGTTTTCAATGAAACTAAAGATGCGATAAAATTTTGTAGATCTGAAAGCCGATTGAAATGGCAAGCTTGAAATGAACATGACACATTCTTAATGAAATGTGCGGCTTAGAAATTTTAAACAAGTGAAAGAGCTGACATTTTAAAGAGAAAGCTACTCGATACGAAATGAGAATCAATTGTCCCACTCAAGGATTTATTACCAAACGTATCTCGCTCGAATCAATGTCAATTATACCCTCGCTTCTGAAATTTATTCTGCACGGAAAAAAATGGTATGGTTGGAACTTCAATATTGATATTGTTAGCAAAAATATGGTTGGCACAACCATAACTTTGGTTGGTACAGCTAGTTA
>WNHD01000829.1:0-11760 GCA_011057455.1 Ganaspis sp. Gsp50
ACACCCAAGAGTCGTCCCAGTATTGTCTGCCAAGACTCGGTACTCGTCTTGCCAATACTGCGCCAGTATTGGGCCGTTTTTAAATTCGCACTTGGGTTTCTGAATATTATTAAGCCACAAATTTTAATAGTTATAATAAGTCTTAATATAACATTTTGACTGAAGAAATGAAAAGGGAGGAATGGAAGAAATGAAAGCTCAATTTATTTTTGAAGTTGACAAATTTTCGTCTTTGACCGGTTGCAAAGAGTTGCAGCAGTTGCTGGTTTCTTTTTCTTTTTTATAATGAAAATTGAAGAAAAAAGCGTCCATCAGAGGGCAAAAAAGATGAAAAAGAGAAGCGACCATTAATGAGAATTCAATCAATAAGTCTCAAACAAGTTGGTGGCAATTTGGAAGGACGGTGCCGACAAAGAATAATGGAAAGAAGATTCTGAGGGGTGGTTTTGCCTCATCCCCAGTAGGCGTCTGACCCACTCAACGACTGCTTCTCGGGTCGCAGAAGAATAAACGAATAAATCAGCGTATCTTTATGCAAACTCACATTTAATTTCGCACTAAAATAGAAAGGCATTAATTTTGCATGCAAACAGGGGAAAGAGGAGGGTACACCTCTACAAGGATTCTCAGTGAAGGATGGTTAAAAGGGACAGAACGCACAGGAAGAAATAAAGGGAGACGGTTCTTGAAGGAGAGCCGTTTGTAAAGGAGATGGAAGGTTTTCTGCAAGGGGCACTTTGGAGGGTGAGAAATCTGAGAATAGTGACTTTAGGGTGACTTTCGACTCGAGTCCAGCTTTCACGGTATAATCAAGATGTTTGTTGATATCGCTGGCGGTGGAAAGCGAGTGAAAATAAATGTAAGGACCTAAGTGAAAGAGCCAAGAAAGACGGCAAAAGCCAGCGTGAAAATTGGGATGCGGATCTGGAGTAGAAGAGTTGGTAATGTCAGAGCGAATATAGAAAGGCTTCGTAAACATGAATGGAAAGGACTATAATTGGAGTTGCATAAATTCGAGAATATTAAATGCATCGACCACCAAGTTTGTAATGAAAAGTGCCTCATACCCGAACTTGAGCCTCAACGAGAAATAAATTACGCCGTCAGCGGTGGCATTTCCATCCCCGTAAAACTAGGTACCTGCCCGACTCGACAACCTGTAGATATTTGCGGACACGACGCTACTCAACTTGTCGGAAATGGACGAGGTGTTTCCTAATCGAGGCCAGGATAATTGCTCTCGAAACAAATGCAATTTCATTCTTATAGTCTGCTATCATTCTCCGCTCATTGTCAAGAATCCTCCAAAGCGCAAAATCTCCGCAATATTTCTCTTTCCATTTATAAATTCAAATTGACCTACCATTTTCTCAGGTACTTCAAAACCCTAAGGCAAAATACTTTATCTCCAAAAAGCTTCCGCGATTATTGCATAAACGGAAATTATTTATGTAAATGTTTATTTATATTTATTTATGTATTTATAATTATATCATCGATTATTTAGAATTTTAATTTTAGTTTCCGACGAGTTTTCGACAGTCAATGTACGACAAGAAATAAATATTTAGTGCAAATGTACTACACTAAAAGTTCTCTTCTCAATAATAATTAATTATTAGTTATTAACTTTACAAGAAAGACTATCATCAAGATAAATTTCCTGTTAAAGAAAATCGAAGCCAAAAAGTTTAACAGATTAATAAAACTGTAGCGCTCAGGTTTTATTATTTATTTAATAAATTTTTAATCCTGAGATTCTTGAGAGTATTCTCTCACGAATCTGAAGATTAAAAATGCAATGTGAATACAAATATACTTTGCGTATAAGAGAAGTTAAAAATTAACTATAAAATAAAAAATATTACACAAAAAATTATATATTTTTGTATTTAAATGCAAATTAAGAAATGAAAATGAAGAACGAAATGATGTAAAGTTAAAAGTAGTATGATAAAAAAGGTAATATGATAAGTAAGGGATGTTTTCAACTCAGAAAAGTGAACACAAAATCGTGAAACGTAGACCAAAAAAAAAATAATGGAAAAGTTAATTTGAAAATGCAAATCGAACTGAAAAAACACAGAAATTAAAAGGACTGAATTAAGCAAAAAAATACAAACGAACAAAGAACGAAATAAAAAGGAAATAGCGTACATTACAAAACAGTTGAAACATTAGTAACAAATGAAAACTGTAGAACCGAAAATACTAAAAGCAAAAACATTTGAAAAAGAAAATTAAAAAGAAAATTAAAAAAACGATTAAAAATAAAATATTAAAAACAAGCGATTAAAAACAAACGATTAAAAACAAACGATTAAAAACAAAGAATTAAAAACAAACAATTGAAAAAAAAACAATTAAAAACAAACAATTAAAAACAAACAATTAAAAACAAACATTTAAAAACAAACGATTAAAAACAAACATTTAAAAACAAACGATTAAAAACAAACAATTGAAAACAAACAATTAAAAACAAACAATTAAAAACAAACAATTAAAAACAAACATTAAAAAACAAACAATTAAAAACAAACAATTAACAACAAAAGATTAACAAGAAAAAATTAACAACAAACGACTAACAAAAAAAATTAAGAACAAAAAATTGAAAACAACAATTATAAACAAATATTTAAGAAAAAAAACTAAAAAAAACTAAAAACAATACAACAGAATCAATAAATAAAATAAAAAACGAAAATTAGGAAACAAAGATAAAAGAGGGACACAAAAAAGCACTTTTTTATTTTATTGTACTTTTTTACTTTGCGTAACATTAAAATTGCAAATTTAAAATAAAAAATTAGCAAAAGTCAAAAATCGCACATTTTTAATACACTCTCTTTACTGATGGGAATGTAAAAAAGTTATATATTTAATTTCGGAAATTGAAACTGTTTGGTGTGAGTTGCATAACAATATCGAAATCAATGGAAAGAAAGCGAGTAGATAAAAATGAAAAAAACATGTCTCTTGTCAAGTGCAAGATTTATTTTTCCATCGTCACAATCAAAAGCATCAGTTGCCAATCGAGAACTATTGATAGAGAAAGAGGACATCCTAGACATTGAAAACCAGAATTGGGTGCACATATGGCATTGAACGAACCACGATTTCTCTGGATATCGCAAAATTTGAAGCGAGAATATCGACCTTCTATCAGTTTATCGAAACACAGTCAATCAATGGAACGACCAACACAAAATGCGGTTGTTTGAAATGTAAACTCGTCATGATTTTGGGAGCCATTTATTTAACCCATATATCTATCAAAACCACTAGTATCTCAAAATTCAAATTTCAATATTCTTACACAAACTAAGCCCATAAATAACCCATGTTCGTTTATCAATATTCAATACTAGAAATAAAGGAATTCTTCATTGTTTGTCACACGTAAAGAATCATTTTGTATCATAAAGAAATAATTAACAAAGTAAAGAGTTAATTTTACAGAAAATTAAATCTTTCGTTACGTACAAAAATGTTTATAAAGATTTCATGCGACAAAGAATGTTTCAAGTTTCTTAACTTTTGCTTTTTAATAATTGTCATTTTTTACTTTTTTCTTTTTATTTACTGGGCAATATTATTTCATTGCCATTAAATTTTTGCTGGATTTGATTAAAAAAATGTTATCTCTCAATATAAAATCATTAACGATATTTATTTACCAGAAATTTTGCAAATGAAAAATGTCACAGAATTTTATTCAGTGTATTTCTTTTAATAAAAACATTTTTGATATAAAATTGAATGCATTGCTAAAATCTACATACAAAATTAATTTAAAAACTGTTATTAAAATAGCAGATTGTGAAAAAAATCCCCGACAATAAAATTAAATAAAATTTGTACTAAATAAAAAAAATTATTTAAAATTTGATTAAATCAATAAAATAATATGTAAAAATAATAAATTGTAAGTCTGCAAAATCCACTAAAAAATTGCATCGTAAATTCACTCAACTGAATATTCTTTAAACCTCGTTTTACAAAAGAGAGTTCAATTTTTCAAAGGAGCACAAAAATACAAAAAGTAAACAAATTTCAAAAGTTACTTTAAGGCAAAATTAATAAATTTTTTAGTACACTTTTGTGTCAAGTGTTGCGAAATCTCATTTAAACAGGTTATTAAATTTAATATTCATAACTTCATACAGAGTTTAATATTTGGAATTTCGTGCTGAAATTTTAATATATGATTGCAGTAACGAATATAGAATACCGGGTATTCATTAGTAAGTTTCAATCTGGCCAGATGACTTTGTTACGAGCTTTACGCACCCCGTCACGTGACCTCTTTTTCGTGGTCGCGAGAGAGAAGCGTAATTCATTAGGTAACGTCATGCGTCCCAAGCTTCGTAATTCCATTAGCATGTCATAGCCCGAACGCTTGAATTTTAATAAAATTTAAAATCACACCCTCTCTACGTCCAAACAGAAAAAACAATCAGTAATATTGTAGAATGTTCTGTCAGGGGTGTTACTCCCCCTCCCCTTCACCCCCTCGAAGCAACCCTCCAGAGTTCTGATTTATTACAAAGTCCTTGCAATTTTCCTTCGCTGCGCACTCTTCCCCCCTTTTTTTCTATTTCCACTATTTCTCCTGTTAACGACCACGAGAAAATATCTAACGCTTGAGGAAAAAACTTGCAAAGGGAATGTTTTACGTTCGTAATGAAATAACTACCGTGCGTACTAGAACAATGAAAAATATGTTGACTCTGGGGAAATAAAAAAGGGTCACTTTATGCGTTACGTTTGTAATACATTTGCGAGAGGGAAATTAGATATTCATAACTGACAGTTATGATTATTGCCGGGATAATTAATACTGACAATTATTAGCGGTTTTTTGTAACAACACGAAATATTATTCAATTATGGTAAAGTTTGCATAAAGAGTGAATTGTGTGACTAAACATCATAAACAGTCCAACTGGAATTCAAAAATAAGAAATTATAATTTTATTTATTATTATTATTATAGATTGAATTTATTTATAATTTTATTTATTTAGAAACGGTTTCAAATAGAAAGTTAGAAAAATAAGAAATGAGAAATAAAAAGACAAATAATAAAACACATAAAGTAGTAAAAGAATATGAGTACAACGTTGATGCCACCAGAGTGCGACTGCTGTCATAAGAATAGCGAAACTAGTGTCAAGCAACTATTTCCAAATTAAATTTGATTATTTAATAATTATAATTCAAATTTGATAATTTAAATTGTCTTTTTTTAAATTGTTTTTCAAAATTTTAGTTCTTCAAAATTTAAATTGTCCTTCTTTGAATTGTTTTTCAAAATTTTAGTTCTTCAAAATTTAAATTGTTTTTCAAAATTTAAATTGTTTTTAAAATTTAAATTGTTTCTCAAAATTTAAATTGTCTTTCAAAATTTAAATTGTTTTGCATAGTTTAAACTCTTCTTCAAAATTTAAATTCTTTTTCAAAATGTAAATTACATTTGCAAATTTAAGTTCTTTTTTAAATTGTTTTTATTCACAATTTAAACTCTTCAAAATTTAAATTAATTTTCAAAATTTAAATTACATTTACGAATTTAAATTCTCCTTCAAAATTTAAATTCAATATTTAATTTACCTTTCAAATTGTAAATTGTAATTTACTGTTCAAATGTGAATAAACTTCGCAAACTGAAATAAAATCAATACATTTTTTGTAACAAAGTTGGTAAATAACAGACAAAAGTTGAAAATTAGCTAAAAATGCAGTTCAAATTTTGTAATAATTTCTGCTGTTGGAGGCTTTGAATGATTATAAGGGAAGACGTATATTTGTGAGTAAAACATACTTAAGACGGAAGTACATCAAGCATATTGGAAGAGGTTAGGTGCATACACATTTCCACGTAGGAGACCATCGTTCTGACTTACAGGATGTTCGGCAGAAGTGAAAATCCCGAAGAGCAAACCCCGATAAGACGCTCTCATCCCTTATGCTCGCTCTGGGACAACCTCTTCGAAGGGTGGAGTTCGTATACTACTGGAAGGTGTGGTTATACTACTTGCCAGAAGCTATCAAGTCTCAGAGCGTGACCTATCTCTTCCTCATAATATCGTTAGCATAGAATTAATGCTCTTCCTCGCTACATAATTCATAAAGGTGCGTGAGCTCCTTGTTCGAAATTGATCTTTCTTACAATGTTAGAATATCATTACCTTCAAAATCCCCCTCTTGTCATCCAAGTGCAAAAATCCCATTCGATAATGATGCATTTTTAACATGATAAATATACATTCCAACTATTTCATTGTGCTTTAAGTATATGTCATCTACATTTTAATTGTTGTAATTCAGTTCGGCATCTACATTTTAAATGTAAAGTAATTGTGTTCTAACTATAGCAACTATGTTCCAACTATAATAGATATGTTCCAACTATAGTAACTATGTTCCAACTATAATAGATATGTTCCAACTATAGTAACTATGTTCCAACTATAATAAATATGTTCCAACTATAGTAACTATGTTCCAACTATACTAACTACGTTTCAAGTATAGTAAGTATGTTCAACTATAATAACTATGTTTCAAGTATAGTAACTATGTTTCAAGTATAGTAACTATGTTTCAAGTATAGTAACTATGTTTCAAGTATAGTAACTATCTTTCAAGTATAGTAACTACGTTCTAACTAAAATAATTATGTTCCAAGTATAGTATCTATGTTCCAAGTATAGTATCTATGTTCCAAGTATAGTATCTATGTTCCAAGTATAGTATCTATGTTCAACCCATAGTAAATGTCTTTTAACAATGATAACAATTTTTTAATGATTGCAGAAAACAAAATGAGTGCCGAAAGAAAAGAAAAACCATTTCTCCTGGATTGAAAAAACAATGGCAAATTTATTAAGCATTTTCTTTCACTAGGGTTGTAAAAATCCGGAGGAAAAATTGCGAGATTAATGTATGTGACCTCTGCTTCTCTTGCACTTTCGTCTTGCATCCCTTAGGGTTATGAAATACTCGTATCATTATCCCGGCTTATCCAGTAAGGAGAATACCTTGTTCAACATCCTTCACCAAACTTCCTTACATATACATTGTACCCTATTAATAGAGATCGATTTCCCCGTTAACTCTCTTAAATAACAAAATATAGATCATGCAGCCAAAGTCATTTCTCCCATTTTCTTAAAATCCTTCAAATTTTCGAAAATGTGCCTATTTATTAAATTTTTGTTTGCCAATAGATTTTTTATTTTAATTACATTTTTGTTTCAATAAAAGTTAAAAAACTTAAATTTTCAATAAAAGTCAAAAAACTTAAACTTTCAATAAAAGTCAAAAAACTTAAACTTTCAATAAAAGTTAAAAAACTTAAATTTTCAATAAAAGTTAAAAAACTTAAACTTTCAATAAAAGTTTAAGTAGCAAAGAATAATCCTCTTCCTTGAAAAAAGCTCATTCACAAAATTGTTTTTCCGTGAAATTCACTCTCTACAAAATAGGGTATCATATTCTAAATGTCTGGGTGCATAGCATCATCATAAAAAAAAGGTTTAACCCTATTTTTACAGTCGTGTTTTCAGAGTTTTATCGTGAAAATATCGAGAGCATCACTACCCGCTGAAATATGTTTAAATGTACTTGAGACCGTAACTGATACGATGCATTTTAAAATAAGAACGTTGAACGACCCAAGGGTATTAGCCATATCATATTGAGACTCGTATCGTTTCGTTCTCGTGAATGAACGTGTCCGTAAACTTTAAAGTATGCGTAAATACCAAGCGTGAAAAAATATTCAAGGTTGACCAGTATTCACAGGTAAATGGAAGTGTAATAAAAATCCGTTTATTGGATATCGTAAAGATTACGACACAGCTCGTTTATTTCTTCTTTCATCCGTAAAGAGCAATGTTTCGATGACCCGGTAGTAAATCGACATCACTGCAATTGGTTATGTCCAAATTTACATAATCCATGTATTCCGGATAAATCTGACATGTATGTCTCGGCTTATTTATTGCTTTAGAAAGGACCGAGAGTCCTGAATTCTAAAATGGGTTCTAAAAAGATCACATGTAGAAAAACATCCATTCAAAACGCTTCATATTTTTTGGTACAATTCACTTTCATTCCATTTCAATTCATTCCTTTTTGCCAAAACAATTTACTTTTATTGCATTTTAATTTTTTTCTTTTTTCTTTTTATTTTGTATTTTGTATTTTTTATTTTCTATTTTCCTCTTTTTAATTCCATCTTTTCCATTGAATCAAATCCATTTCCTATTTCTTGCTTCTATTGAAGCTATTTTTTCAAAAATTGTCTGACAAAAATTGGTTCACTCTACTTAAGTCACCCGTTACCCATTTTTCTCGTTACATTCTCCAGTGCTGTAATTTACGAGAAAAATCATTTATTTAATCGTTTGAGAACTTTAGAAAAGTAGTGAAAAGGCTTTTATGTTTCTTAAGATTTAAAGCTAGAACATTCGGATTCAAAAATACATTTAAATACCCTGGAGCTTGAAAGCTTTCAAAACAAAATGCTGCGAGCTTAAAATGCTTTTAGAAGCGCTGAAACTTTCCATTTTTTAAATCATGAGCCATTGTATACAAAAATGTGTTATGATTTTTGAAAAGTGAAATTTCGGTACAATAGCAATAGTCACAACAACAAAAATTGTAAACAATTTAAATGTAAATATAAGTCCGTTTGAGATTTATGTTTTACAAAATAGCGTTAAAAAGTGAATAAAAATAGTTGAATGTGATATTTTCGGATGTACAAAAAGCGCGTTTTCATTCGTTTGAAAAAATGTATTACTTTCTCGATGCAAATGAAGCACACTATTCTTCAACAAAAACGAGAAATGTTTGCAAAAAAGAAGTGAAACATTTTTATCTGCAGCGTGAACAATAAAAGAGATTCCATTGTCATAAAAAATCGCGAAATTTTTTGTGATACTTCCGTATTATTTAATGCAACTTTATTAATTCTAGAATATTAAAAGAGAACTCGAAACTTTTACGAAATTATTTTTATTTCAATACAATAATTAACGAGAATTTTAATAAGCGGATTTTAAATCCGTCTCTTTTATTTTGCATACAAAATTTAAATGTTCGAATTTACGAACAATGACAAATAATCCAGTGTGAATATTAAGTTAAATAATTTGTTAAACAATTAGTCAAATATTTCGTTAAATAATTCATTGGACAATTCGTTAAATAATTCAATAAACAATTCGTTAAATAATTGAATAAGCAATTCGTTAAATAATTAATTAAACAATTCTTTAAATAATTTTTTAAACAATTCGTTAAATAATTCATTAAACAATTCTTTAAATAATTTATTAAACAATTCGTAACATAATTCGTTAAAAAAGGCATTAAATAATTCCTTAAATAATTCTATACATGACTCGTTAAATAATTCGTTAAATAATTCGTTAAACATTAAGTTAAATGAAAAATTGAAAAATGATATGATTAATTAATATAAATAATAATAAACAATTTCGTTCATTAATAAATTAAATGATAACTAAAAGGAATAGTCCAACATCTTATTTTAAATGAAATAACATTTCCAAAAATTGATAACAGTTTTGTTATTTTCAAAATAAAGAAAGCAACAATTTTTTTATATTCAATTTTTTTTATATTCAATTTTCTTTATTTTCAATTCCCTGTATATTCAATTTTTTTATATTCAATATTTCAAGTACGGTATATATTACAAGTTTCTGTTTAAAGTCGGATTTAAACTTTGATATTCTTTTGAAATGAAAAATTAAGTGTCGTATAGAAGTTTTGCTTCTGACTTATCTAATCAAGGTTAAAAAAAGTTTCTGGGACAAGTTTCAATCGCTTTATTGGTTTCAGGATCCATTTCCGAGAAACAAATACACCCAATCTCGAAACGTCGTACACGGTGACTCGTTATCGCATTCACTATCAGTAAAAGAAGACGAGGGTTTCCATCTCCGAAAGTCGATCCTTTTACTTCACATATATTCCATCCACTATATCTTTCATTTATCCTTTAAGCCTATCCTCGAACTATAAAAACCCATCGTTTCTAAAGCTTTTTTCTGACCACTAGTTTTTTCTACCCTGGGACCTTCTACCCGAAATCTAAAAAATTCCTCTCACTTTTTATACCTCAATCAAAGAAATTCCCCAAGAAATTTTTTCAATTATTCCCAAGGATTTTCCACTTTCTCTGAATAGCAAGATTTTGCAACTGAAAGAGACTGAGAAAGAACGATGGTAGAAATAATTGCCCTAAAGTTTAGAATAAATGTATTTGATGAAAAAAATGAAAATTACTAATTTTTGTTTAATCTAATTTAACTTTTAATATGAAAATGAAGTCAATGTGAATTCTATTTTTGGTAGATTGTTGAAAGAAATTCGAAACTTTTTAAAAATTAAGGTATTGAAAAAATTTTGTCCGCTGTAAGAAATCGTTTTGTGTTGATTTTTGGGAGGCTCTTTATCACTTTCCGGTATTTGTATCTATGCCAAAGTCGTTTTCGTCGACAGGCGATCGATCAAAGTGGCCCACCTGCGATTTCCGGTCCAGCGATTGAGCGCTTTGCTATGGGGTTGACGCCACCCAATCAGAACCGGGTAACGTTAATTTAACGCCACGCTTTCGGGAAATCCGTTTTTACAAAGTGGAGCTCGGGGTTAATTGCTGAATTAGATCGGGAACCGGCGGTTCCCATCAATGGCAGGAAGTATCTCTCGATTCTTTAGCCGATCACTTAATAGCGCTTGCATTTTTCACGTATTATTCCACTCTAAATCACTTCTTGAAAATAATCACCCAGATGATTGAATTATTCGAAATGTGTAGAAAAGAAATAAAGATTTTTCAGGAAAGCGTCCTTTATGAGGAAGCAAACATTATTTAAACATTATTTAAACCAATTTTTATTTTTTATTTTTTATTTGCAACGAAAAATTTAAAACATTAAATTTTAATAAACCAATATTTTTATTTAAACCAATATTTACTTTCAGCAATTTAATCTATTACTCTTAATTTCTTGGTGTCAAACAATTAGTAAAATAAAAATCGTAAAATAAAGAAATTTGTAAAAATGAATGAACTACAGCGACGCGAAGTGAGTGAATTCGGAACTAATTGACTGGAATCGTTACCGACCGCTGTTATCGGTAACATCCAGAGGGCGCTACTGCATCTGTGTCACGCGAGTTGGTAAACAATACAAATCGAATCGTTTTCGGGTCCTGGGAGTCTTTTCGAAAACAAATCGTTACCCTCCGCTTGACTAATTTGAACCAGCTAATTTGTTTTCGAAAATAAGAAATTTCGAAATTTCTTTGCGAATATAATTGTCTAACGTAATGTACATTCAAAAAATGTCATTTTCTCTTCAGTTTGTTTCCAATCAGATCAAATTGAAGGATTGAATTTGAATAGTAATGTTGAAACTTAAAAGAATTTTGTTCTTTTTATTCTTAGTTATGAAAATAATGCACTAAAGTTTTACTGTCAGTTTCTCCTCTTTTGTGTCTAACGAAAAATAATTCTATTTACTGACGATTTTACGAGCTTTTTGGGAATTTCCCCGTTTTATTAGTATAATCTTTGAAATCTTGTAAAATTTATAACATTATTTAATGACGCTACTACCGGATTTTTCGGTCATTTATTTTGCTTGAAATCGTGCCTAAGTAAACAGACATCTTAGACTAATGTCCTCCACTACCGGTCAATCTGTAACA
>WNHD01000829.1:11856-56390 GCA_011057455.1 Ganaspis sp. Gsp50
TTTAAAGAGATCCTTAATATTAATTTATTGAAGGAAAGATCGCACAAGCATTGAATAAAAAACGTAAATTTTTTCAATTAGTGATCTGCAACGCAACAAGTAAATTAAAACTACGCCGCAGTGCGTTTTTGCAGTAAATTACAAGAAACGAAATTCTGGGTTTAATTGAAGTATTGAGAATCTAAAGCAGAAAAGGAAAATGAAGGAGACGGCTTCTTTATTTAAACAAATTCCCCATGGGTCAGAAAACATTTGCCCGACTGATTGTTTCAGAGATTTCTTTTGCTATCAATTTCCCTGGCAAGCAAAGCTGTTCTAATTTTCTTTGCTTGCTAGAAAAAGAGAAGGAGTGTACATATATACGAGTACAATTCAATTTCGAAAGGTTAAATGTTAGAGGTCAGGCCGAAGTTCTTTCCTGGAAACCGTAGCTGTCTCTTTTAATTCTTTTCCAGACTTGGGCGTTCACATTGCAATAAATATCTATTTGTTCGATCTTCGTGTATCGTGATAAATTCACTCGAGTGTCCGACAGACTTGGAGTGCTATTCGCTCAATTTGTCGCAGGATTCGGTGCCCTCAAATGCCCTCTTCGTCGTACTCGTCCTCATCTTCTATCAGAGAAGGAAGAAAAGGTAGAAAAAAGATTGCACGACTTTCCAAGCATTTCAGTGATTCTTTGTCGCAACGACCAAGTCAATTGGTCTCTTTTGGCGATCTCGAGTCCTTTGCAGAATCAGAAGAGGGACTGCATTCGATTTCTCCCTTCACCCTTCATTTTATCGTCGTATCCCCACACTGCAGATTCCTGCTCACCCTCCAACCAATTCGAAATCACATTAAGTCCGTTTCAGTGCTTGCCGTCAAAACTCCAATTTAAAACTTCCCACTCATCCACCTTGTGGTGTGCTGCACAGAGAAGAGGGATTTTTGGTCTCTTGGATCCAAGAGGTATCAGCGATTTTTCGGTCGTTGAAATTTTGATTTCATTTCAATTGACTTTATTCGATGGAATAGTATTTTCAACTTTTATATTTCTCGCAACGCAGATGAAATAAAAAAAAGGTAAAACGAAATTATGAAATGGAAAGAAATGATCGATTCGAACGAAATTATCAAATGGAAAGAAATGATCGATTCGAACGAAATTATCAAATGGAAAGAAATGATCGATTCAAACGAAATTACCAAATGGAAAGAAATGATCGATTCAAACGAAATTATCAAATGGAAAGAAATGATCGATTCAAAAGAAATTATCAAATGAAATAATCAAATGATATAATCAAATGAGAAACGTGACCATCAAATGGAAATTTAAGAAAAAGTGTTATGTAAAGATAAAACAAAAATCTGACGTTAGTAAAAATCCTTTTGTGTCCTTTTTTTGTCCTTTAGAACATGTAACCCTGATTCAAAGAAGCGTCTCTCGATTACTACCTTTCATTCAAGAAATAAAAATACGTTTCAACAAGACCAGGAAACTCCTTAAGCAAAGGGGATTTTTAATTTGCAGTAAAAACCCAAGTGGCATTTCAATTATAAAATCAATTACCAGTATTAATTTTAAAGTCAGATCCAACTATTTTCTCATTCGGTAGAATCGATGCTGGCGAGCTCCGAAATGAAATCCAGGCAGCTGACTCCGATTGACTGTTACGGGCAGTATTATCAGAATGTTCAACCTCCTCCGACAAGTTTGAGAGAACTTGCCTCAAAAACTTTCCCCGACTAGAGAGACAGGAGAGTCGATGAATTAATGAGATATCTGCGAGGACATCCACCTTGTCAAGTAGAATTTCTCCTTGGTCCCCTCGGTCTTGATTCATGATTTAAAAGAAAAATATTTTACTTGTGAGATGAGGAGCTCGGGCGCCATGAAAAGGACGAGAAGAGCTTAAGGTACAACTTTATGAACCCAGTTATGAAGTTTCTCTTGATTTTCATTTTTCAGTTGTACCACCCTCGCTGAATGCTCGAGGTGCAAACCTTGTCTGGAAATAAATAGGACTCTTGAAACGAATACCTTTTTTTCATTTTCTCTTTTCATACCCAGCCTCGTGAGAATGATTACTCCAAAACGCGCGCATTAAGTAAGATGAACAAAATCTCACATTTCTGTACTTAAGAATACATTTTTATGAAATCGGTAAGGTTGTCTAATTTAAAGGATCAAATTGAAATACAGGAAAGAATCAAATTGAAATACAAAAAAAAAACAAAAAATACAAGAAAAACAAAGCTTCCTCTTGAGGAAGCAAAATAAAACAAAATACAAAAAGAAATTGCAAGACACTTTTTTGAAAAAGTTCTAGAAGCTACTTCGATAAATGGATTAATGCATCCAGGATTTATTTTTTACATCCTGGATATTTAAAAAATGAAACGCAGATGATGAAAAGGAAAATTGAATGAAGGCAGTGAATTAAAAATCAAAAAAGAGTCTCCATTAAAAATTCATTGAGTTAATATTGCTTTGATCGTCAATTAGAATTAGAGAACCGAGCGATATTGGAATATTCTCGACTCGACCCGCGTGGAAAATACTAATTCGAGTAAAATGTTCCCTGGGGGGAAAAAGCAAGTAAGAGGATCGATGGCTGGCGGAATTCAAATCGAGATTCGACGACGGCTTGGCGAGAGTGTTGAAGAAAAAGGAGAAGATTGAGAGAATGCCTTAAAAGGAAAAATTCGAAGAGAGAAAGTCTGTTATTCTCCCGGGAAACATAAATCCCACATCGAAATGAGTTTAAAATTACCGCATACTGTCCCAAGTGTTGAAGTTTCCCGCGAAGGTATGCTAGATTCGAGCTTGAAAGCGCATAGTCAGAGAAGACAGGAATCCTGAAGAAAAGTAAAGAGAGCAGGGACAGAGTTACGCGTCGCTTGGAATATTTTTCTGACAGGAAGAAAGGAATCTCATTAATTCGCTGGAGGGTCCTGCCGCAGGAGCCGTCAAAACTTTTCTCGACGCAGAGTTCTGACGGAGTTTTCTCGACGACGCCATAATCGTCCTTCTTGTTCTCGGTGACGTCCACGTCCTCGGCGCTGATTTCTCTTCTGTAATTTCAACTTAATCAGAATTTCGAATACTCCATGCAAATCGCATTCTGCTACTTCCAATTAAATCACATCCCGATATTTCTTTCCGTAAACTTTCACATTTTCACACTCTTCAAACATTCAAGAATGTCACAGACATTCTTTACTCTTTCCTCTCTCGTATTTTTCCATTCCCTTGCAAGAAAATCCATTCCAACTTTTCAACAATCAACTTACATTAATTTAGTTCAAATCAAATGATATGTCGGTAAATGTCGGTTACAGGAATCTCTATACGAACGTTGAAAGAAGAAGAACATAAAAGAAACCTCGCTTTTTTAAAAAATACAAAATTCTTTAATTTTTTGTCGAGACTGTCACAACCATCTTGAGTACAAAAATCCCCTGAAATTCCTGGGGTTAATTTAGTTAACGAACTATATAAACCTATCAGGAAACTTGCTCTTGGAACACATGATCGTGGATGTTAAAATCAAGATCGTGATTTTCAAGTTTCGGAACTTCAAGTGTGAACATAACTAGAACAGTGAAGGAAGCCGTAGACCTTGTTCCGACAGGGAATAGAGTTTCTGGTCGGTCGAACGATAGAGCAGACAACTCGGGGTTTCGAGGTGATGTTCAATGTAGCCTGAATTCAGGAAAGGGGATGACTATATACATGCTATAGAATGACAACCCAAGACTGCTAAGCACAGTAGACCATCCACGACCCTTATACCCTCATCTTTGTTCTAGAATAGATACTTGAGGTCACCGAAATCTTCACCTTTCACCCTATCCCGACATTACTTTCAAACATTCCCAAATTTTCTCATCACATTTTCTTTCTCGCACCTAAAAACTCTTTTTCCTGATTTTTCGAAAACATTTCGAACCCAAACGCGAAAATTTAGGTTCGAAACATTTTTGGTCAAATGGGTGTTCCCTTGTTTCCAACAATTGTTCGATGATATTCCATCAATTGTGTATATTTCAAGAATTGTTCAGTATTCCAACAATTGTTCGATATTCCATCAATTGTGTATTCTAAGAATCGTTCAGTATTCCAACAATTGTTCGATATTCCATCAATTGTGTATTCCAAGAATTGTTCAGTATTCCAACAATTGTATAACATTCCAAAACTTGTTTAACATTCTAAAACTTGTTTAATATTTCAACACTTGTTCGGTATTCCAAAAATAGGCGCCAAAAATTGTTGTTACTCTCGGTAAATAATTATCCATTTACTGATTAATGTATTCCAAGCGTAATGTATTCCATATTTAATTGTGGAAGACGTTTATTGTGAAAGCGAACAAAAAGTTGACAAATGCTTTTTCTTGATTGAAATGATAATTTCTAGATTCTAATTCGGGAAGGTTAATACGGTAATAGGAATATCGGATTAGCTTCCAAATTCACTCGAGCAAACATCGAAGAAGATCGCATCTGTTGCAGGAAACAGATCGTAGACACAAGGAATCTTAATGGATGCTGGGGATTATGGAGGATCTTCTCCAGCAAACAAACGTAATTGCACGCGGAATCGAGAAGCATGAATTGCCAACATTACTGTAGTTAGATTCAATCGATCCGAAGAATGTTTATAAAATTATTATCAGCGGCAAAACACGCTTTGAAAATCGCTGATTTCACATACGCTTAAATAATTAATTAATAGTTAATTCTATCGTAACTTTATCATAATTTTATCATGATGCTATCATAATTCTATCATAATTCTGTCATAATTCTATCATTATCCTATCAAAAAACACTCTATTATTCAAGAAAAATAATGGAGAAGACTCTTCTCCATGAAGAAGCAAAAAGAATAAATAATTTCTCTAATGAAGGAAAGAATAAATAATTTCTCTAATGAAGGAAAAAATAAAGAATAAGTGAAGAAAGAGTTGATCAGTTAAGGACTGCGAAAATTGGAGTTTCTTATGGCGAGCTAACAAGGTCGTAAACTGGAGCATTTGGAACATATATTAGCAGACGGAAGCGATTTAATGTGTTTGCAATGACTTTCTAAGATCCGAGTGTTTTCTCGAGGCAATAAAAATATTCCTTCTACAGCTGTAGTACTTGTTCTTACCGCGAGCAATTATTCGAAGCTGGAGGGTCCCGACTCTTCGTCGTCGAAGCCATCTGTATAAATGCTGGTGCAGTTCGATGCACCCCAAGAGTTACAGGCAGCTACATGAAAATTCAAGCACGCCCCCTCGTTCCACCCACGACTTGCTCTCGTTTATCCTCATTGTGTACGTCGACGACACGCAGTGCCAGCATAACATCCCGTCTGAGCTTCCTGCTTTTACAATGTACAGCCGCTGAATTCAATTGCGTACAGCTGCCCGAATATCATTAACGACCTCTTACAAAAACAACTCCCAAGTGCCATACCTTCTGCTTCTCTTGTAACAAAACATCACTCTAAGATCATTCTCGCCCTTGCCACAAAAGCCCCAAAAGTTATTCTCATCATTAAATGCAAAAATTAATATGTAATTTTGAGGTTAACAATAAAACAAATCCTTTCGTCGTGACCGAAGAATGATTTTGAGGATTCTTTTAATTGAAAGAAACTTTTTTCTGAGTGCACCTAACTTTTGCGTTCTCGATTCCGCCTCTATTTCTCATCAATAAAACTTATCGTACCCCATGAGTTTCTATCCACATACTTGCAATTAGCTAATACCAATGGTACCAACCCTCACCCCAATTCGACGACTCCCTTTTAACTCAGAGTATTTTGTACCCAGGAGATGTTTCATCATCGATGATGCAATGCAGAGAATGAAATTCGTCCCCACTCTCGGAACCTCTGACCAATCATGAAAGACTATGATTGTATTTCTTCATTTTTTAATCATTATAATTGTATCATTGTAATTGCATCATTCTTGTATCATTGTAATTGCATCATTCTTGTATCATTGTAATTGCATCATTCTTGTATCATTGTAATTGCATCATTCTTGTATCATTATAATTGCATCATTATTGTATCATTACAATTGTATCATTTTGATTGTATCATCATAATTGCATTGTTGTAATTGAATCATTATATTCTGCTCCAAAACTACCTTGAGTATTGAACTACCCTATCCGAATGTTCATGGAAGTTCTGGTGCTGAAGATTCGAAATATTCAGGGTAGTTCTGGTGCAGTATGAAACAAGTGCTTAATTATAATTGAATCATTACCGTATCATTATAATTGCCCCACCAAAATTGTAATTTGCAATCACAAACAAAAACTAATTTAAAAACTTTGTCGCGTAGCAATGCGAGGTGTAAGGGCAGATTAGCACCATCAACGTACAAAATTTAAAATGTAAAATTTAGTTTCCGACTAGCTCTCGATTGAGTAGGACAAATAATAATTTAATTGCAAATGAGAATTTTAAATTGTGATATGGACGGATAATAATTCTTAATGAATATAATTTATAAATTGTTACTCATGGACGGATAATAATTAATTTGATTTTTGATTGTAAAGTTTATTAACATTGTGCCAATAAACACTTTAGACTATTTAAAAACTAATTTTAAAGAATATAACTTTTTAAGTTACATGAATTCTAGGCGGGACAGGTTGAAATATACCACTTCTCGTTAGATAACTTCGCCAGGGTAATACTATGCCGAGAAGAATTCACGAATCAGCCCTAAATCATAAAGACAGTTAAGATTTAAAATTTAAATTGGAAAACAATTTGTGTAATGGCACATTTGCAAGTTTCGTTGTCGTATTTCGTACGTCTTTATCCGTCGGAATTCGGTTCGCGATGGTTTCGAGTCAATAACAGTCGCGGAAAACGCACCCGATTCGTACAATGGAAATTGGGTATAATTCCTATGAAATTTCACATTTACCAAAGGGAAATTCGCCGATCAGAAAGATCAAAGGATACCGCAACGCGCTTCGGCGAGTTTACCACGTTTCCAAATCTACCTTTATGATTCCACTTGCGGATGTTAATCGGCTGCAATTCACTTTTTATGAGCAATTGAGAAAACGGTTCGGAATCAAAACACCAATAGATTCCAGAATACTGGATACGTATCATTAACCCGTGTTTTCAGACACTCGGAAATTGGATTTTTTTATATTTCGCAACCGAAGATCCTAATCGAATATTTAATTCTTCAAATGCATAAAAAGGTTATTTGAAATTGTTGAGATCTTGAAGAAGTAAAAAACTAGAAGAGTAAAAAAAGTCTAGAAAAATGAAAATGAAAAACAAGAGACAGAAAAACAAGAAACAGAAAAGCAAGAAACAGAAGAACAAAAAACAGAAAAACAAGAAACTCAGGAAATCAAAAGGAAAGAAAATAAAGAAGACCGAAAATGGAAAAATGATATAAAAACAAGTGAGCATAGAAAATTGTGTATTTCGATAAGGAAATCATAATAAATGTACTTTTATTCAGCGTTCTTTTTTAGTTTATAAAAGCTAAAAAGAGGAATTCAAATTCAACACTTGCACATTACAAGATTTTCCATAACAGTCGTTTGGTCAGTCGAGGAATTTTCCCAACTAAGATGCTGAACGAGTTTTAAAAGAGAACGACTATGTCTCGTTAGAGTAATGTCCACTTGCTTGGAATAGAGAGCACGACATTTCAAGTTTTTCAGCGACTTGGCGATTCAACAAAAAAAATACATTATTTATACTCACTCGTGAACTTGTGACAATTTTACCCAATGACTAATGTGAGATCTTTGCAAGCTTGTTTTCCATCTTCGATTTATTATAAAAAACAAAAATGACTAAACAAGGAAATTTTACTCTTTCATTAGATATCTTATATTTACAATTTTAAAAAAATTTTTTTTTTTTTAAATTAAACGTTTCTAACACATTTTTTAAAATAAGTATTTTTTCCAGACACGTGCTCTATCCTTGTAGTTGTAATGTGTAATTCATCATCGTTTTAGATTCACTAGATTACAAACTTCTAAAAAACTAATTAATAAAATTGCAAAAGATACATATCATGAAAAAACAACAAAAGTACAGAGTGAAAGTCAACAGGAAGTCATTATTTGCTCAAGGGATAATTGTTTTCAAATAAAAAAAAAGAATTCATCGATTCGTAAATTCAACACGTATTTAGAAGAGTGAGAATATTTTGCTCTGGAAATTGGGGATTCTCGTGTTGGAATCAACGAAATGTTTTTGGGCATGTGGTGCAATTTCGACAATGGGATTCCATTTTATTCATTCCCGAATCAGTTTCGGTGATCGGCTTCCGGATGTGCAAAAAGCAAAATGCTATTTCGCAGAACACCAACAGGGATGTGGCAAATTAAAGGGCTTTCCTTTCATCCAACATCCCTTACGGCATGGCGTTAACGTGAACTTTATCGGTCTTTTTGTATCGCTATAGACACCATGATGAGGATCGAGTATCACGTCTGCTTCGCCGAAGATCACAAATTGGTTTCGGGAGTAATTAAATGGCGCAAATAAATTGCATCCTTACTGGAAAGGCTCTTCAACAAATACAGGACTAAATCGGCTTGTAGTACAATTTATTTACAAAACAGTTTCTTCCCTAAAACAATCTTCTATTTCTTCATTTGGCAATATTGTACTCTTTTTTTCGATCCAAATTGTACTTTATTTGTCAGCACAGTACTTTTTGTTATTATTGTACTTTTTGTCTCTATTGTACTTTTTGTCACTATTGTACTTTTCGTCACTATTGTACTTTTCGTCACTATTGTACTTTTTGTCACTATTGTACTTTTTGTCATTATTGTACTTTTTGTCACTATTGTACTTTTTGTCACTTTTGTACTTTTCGTCACTTTTGTACTTTTCGTCACTTTTGTACTTTTTGTCACTATTTTGTTATTATTTTACAGAGTAGACGCGAATGCATTGAACGATAACGAAACGATTAAAAAACCAAATCGAAAAGTCCTTATCAATTTTTTAAAAATCCCGACCATTGTCGTATTATTCGTGATTAAAGTTAGCTGCCGCGCGTAGGCCTAGCGTTAAGTCTCACACGCTTCGGACCCACGCGTGGCCGCTAACTTTAATCCCAAATATCTCGATAACGACTGGATTGTTTAAAAAATGAGTAAATACTTTTCGATTTGTTTTTTGTGTGCCTATTATGACTCGTGAATGAATTCTCGATGGGTATAAAAATAATGAATAAAAATAAGAAAAAACTATCGATCAATTGATGTTTCATCAATACATGTGTTTAGATAAATGTCGAAAAGACAAGAAGAAAGACCCTTGTTGAATTTCCGGGAATTGTAAAGCAAGTGGTGATGCATCATCGTGTTGTTGGTTAAGCTCGAAGGAAAGTCGATATCTCGATATGTCGCTTAAACGTGGACAAACTTTTGTATCGTGGATGACGTATTTGGTTCTATAAACACAAGGATCGTTCATTGTAAATGAACGACGAGACATATTTGGCAAGATCCACATTAAATCCCTCTCCTGGGATTCCAAGAGAGGAGAAGAAAAAAGAAGATCCAATGATGACAATCCAGATTGGGATGTTTAAATTACATTGATTGCACATTGCGTACTTACAACTTGCGTCCTTCTTATTCGAGCAAAAACTTCGACCTATATGTATACACACAAAACACATAGTATTCAAGAAATCCATTTCATTGAAAAATATTAATTTTCTCTCCAACTCGTTCATATTCTTTTATTTTTCGATTAGAAATTGTTCCCTTTGGGGTCTATTTTTAAATTTACAATCTTACGTCTAAAAAAAAAGTAAAAGAAAGTAGTAAAAATTTTAAGCTCAATGGAAAAGTATTTTTAAAAGTTTGTATCTATATAAATTCTTTGCATAAAAGTGACTGGTTCTACATAAAAAAAAGAAGAAAATCAATGTAATTGATATTTTTGAAGTGCGTTCAAATATAAATAAGAAATACCTTGACCTGGTTCTACTGACGATTAATTATTTTCTTACGATCGATTACGTGTCTTACCTGAAACAGAAAATAAATTTATTTTTAGAGATTTCGCATAAAAATGTATTATTAAATTGTTATGAGAAAAATATACAACATTAAATTCCCAATTTTGTGTTGAATTTTATTAACATTAAGAGTTACTGTTAGTCATTTGTTTCCTGACACAAAATGAATGTATTTTTCGTGTGTGAAATATACTTATGTATTTGTATATTTCTTCTATATATCCACTCACTCTTACAAGAGTGTTTGTAAGATTTATTAAATTAGAACAAGATTTTATGGTTTGAATTTTCGTCTATTGCCACTATGAGGATAGTTTTCGTTTACAAAATTGTAATTTTCTAGATTAAGGGTAGACGAAGGAGAATGCCTAGAGTAAGTTCACGGCACTTTCGTTAAAACGTTTCCACCGGTTAAATCTGGGTCGAGATTCTTGGTTCGCTCTTCGTTAGGAGCAGCTACTCTTTAAACGTAATAAATTCCTTCTCTCGTATTTCCCCGAAGCTTTTGCGCCCCTTCCCGGTTCCACTTTGACTAATTCGGTAGCACACAGAATGACATATTGCACCCTCAGTGTTTACATATTCCTCCAAACTTTTTCTTTTCACTTTAATCAAATTGCTATTGTAATTACAGTACATTTGGCTTTTAATCCCGAAACTCTGTTTCATTTGTTCAAACATCATTCCTAATTGATTTAGTAAAATGTTTCTTTTGTAAAATATTTCATTAACTGTAACGTAACTATTTAACATTAGAGTTTGTAAATTAACGAAGATATAAAAGGTGTAAAAGGGTGTAAAAAGGTGTAAACAAGTGTAAAAAGGTAAAAAGGTATAAGGGTGAAATAAACAAAAGTTGTGTAAAAAGGTGTAAAAAAGTAAAAAAAAAAAAAAAAAAGTAAAAAGGTATAAGGGTGAAATAAACAAAAGTTGTTGAAAGATGTACAAGACTAGGGTAAATTTATAAAATGAGGTTAAAATCCGATATAGGGAAAACTAATTAGAAATTTGATAAAAATGACGAAAGTTGGTAGTAGAAAAGATGCATTTTGCAAACTATGAAAAATCACAGCGTGGAAAAACACATGTGCACCTACGCAGAGTAATAAAGTACGATCAAAGGCTGGCTGAAAAGAGTTGAGTGTTTTCTCGAATTAGGCCGTGCAAAATACGCTACTTGAACTCCAGCCTACTTTGATTAGGACGTGGAAGAAAGAGCAGCCTGTTGCAAGCTTACCTTGCATCTTTATATTCAACAGCAGACTGAAATGAATGTTCTTATTCATGTCAATGAAGTTCATTAAAGCCTCTAAAAAAACAATATTACATTTCACGCTCATTAAAAAAAAAACATAACGCTCATAATCAATCCAAACATCAGATTATAATTACCACTCGTAAAGAACACATGCATTCCAATTTTAATAATAAACGAAAAAAAATTCATTCTGCCCTATTTAATAAAAGTCGACTTTATTACGTCAATCAAGTTCTTTTTGCCCAAAAAGACCCTTTAACGAAGTTGAACATTAAGCACTGAATGTAAAACATCAAGTGTTAAATGTCGAATGAAATATTAAGTTCAAAGTCGTAAAATTGAGTGACACGAGAGGCAAAAGGCGATGTAATGGTAGAAGTCGACGATTTTCGTTGGCCTGCAATTTTAAAAATACAGCAGCTCCCATCTAGAGGAGCGTTCTCATGATGTGCAAGCTTCGTAGGTCGTCATTGTCGTGGCAGAGACTGGGGGTAAAATGGAGGATGTCGCGTAACGACGTCGTTATAGAGATATACATAGACATCTTGGCCCCAGTGTTCACCTTCCCCATGGCGATTATAGCATACCGCCGCAGGGACATAACGGGGGTTGCGGCTTCATAAGCCGACCCTTGCATACCTCGCGGTCCTCCAGGCTTCCTTCACTCCCGACGAGCTTCCACGTAGACATCCCACCCACTACCAACACTCTCAGAACCAGGCCTAAAGAATCGCCCCATTAACTCGATTTATGACTGACGCTCCGCGAATAAAGTATATATCGCTGCACTCAACATTAGTTCATATAGGTTGCACACATATTTCAAAATTTAACGGAAATTTCATCAGCTAGAGACGTATTTTATACTTCATTTATGTTATACTTTGTCAAACATCTGACCTGGATACATTTGTTCTTGAAACAATTTTCGAGTTTATTGTAAGTGGAAACTTTGAACCCGAGGTTTTGTATACTTATAGTACTTCTACTTATATACTTACGTAATACTTACTTATATATACTTATATACTTACGGTCAATAAAACTTTTACGTAGACGTAGAGTTATTGACGCAACATTTCGAAAAAACGTTGTTGAACTCGATACAAATTTTGAGGTTAACAATAGAACGAACCCAGGCGCGGATCTACGGTGGATCCTCCGAAAGGCTTATTTTTATATGAAAGAGAGAGGCAGCATTATATTGCAATCTTTTACTCTCGCACATATCGCCCTTCCCAAAAATCAGGTCTGGATCCGCCACTGAACGAACCACGACCCTGTTTTATCATGTCTGAAGTACAGTCGCAACCATTGATGCTGACCCAGAAAGAACTAAATTTTGAGTTTGTAAAAATGACTAATTGATTGTGAAAATGTTTGATTTGCAAAATCTAGTTCTAGTTAGTCTAAAAAAGGAACTAGATTTTGCATATGTTGCCACATACAAAATTCTTTCTGGATCTGCATCGATAGCAGCGACTGTACCTGCTACATTTGAGTAGATCGTTTCATCTCGAAACACTTTTGAGGTTAACAATAGAACGAATACTGATTATTCGTTCTGATTATGACCAAAATGACTAGTACTTGTCATCGCAGCAATTATTTGTCGACTATTATTATTTAATAGTTCATAATAGCAATTTTTGTTATAAGATGTGCTAGTTCATAAGATATCTTTTAGGACGAACAACGTGCTGTTATGCGGAGCTTTGACCAACTGATCCCGAATACTAGTACAGCAGAGATGCCACAAGAGGGTGTCTGCTGTTATAAAATTGGGAGGTTTCTCTATGTATTTCGCCTTCATAGTAATCTGTCGAGAGTTCTTACTCTTACATAAAGTGAGACATCAAGTGCGACGCAATAGCGATTACGCATATATAATGAGAATGCGAATTTTATTCAGTCAGGTGGAAGCAACGCTATAGTATAGGTTCCGAAATATTCTATTCGAAGCGAATAAATTCATAGTGATTTAAAACAAGTCTTTATTTATTGTAAAGTAAAGTAATTATATGTAAAAAAGTATAGGTAAAAAATTATAAGTAAAAAATTATAAGTAAAAAATTATACGTAAAGTAATTGGAAACTTTTTCGTGATGGAGAAAAGTGTTTTGATATACATTTAAACTTAATTTTTAAACCTATTTTTTTAAACTTGAAAAAATTTAATTAAATTATTAGGCTTGGTGTGATAAAAAAGAATGGTTAGATAAAATAGGGTCGATGTTCGCCAAATCTACTGAGATCTCTTGGATCGTAGAGCTTGGAAATGGACATGGACCAGCAAATAATGGTTATCCAGGTCAACGAGAGTCTTAGGAGCCGCGACAACGTTCTTCATGAGACGTTTGTGTAAATAATTCAGAAGGAAAGGCGCCGAACGGCTTTTCCGCGTCGTCATGGCAACTGCTGATTACTGGGCCAAAAAGAACAGCCTGCGTAAATTCCTCCCACGCTTATTCTGGAGTTTTTACTTCCGAGAATCAAGTTTTTTAACATGTGCCTGTTTTTAAATGTAAATCCACCCGAAAGGGAGGATAAATCTTTCACTCTGTTACGTAAAATTACGTTACACTATCTAAATTACGTTACACTATCTAAATTACGTTACACTATCTAAACTACGTTATACTATTTAAATTACGTTACACTATTCAAATTAGGCTTACTTATTTTTAGTAACTATTTCAATTCAATTTATAATTAATTTTCCTGCTTTTCTTCTTTCCCCGTAACAATAATCTTTATTGGAGGTGACAATTTTATTCTAAACCTTAACATCCAATTTTCAAAATAAATTTCAGAAGTACAAAAAGAACGTTTCTTTGAAAAGAGAAGATTTGCGTACGCGAGTAAAAACCTTGATTTATTGCCACTTCTTTCCTAAGGGGTTATTATATCATTTGAAACCTGATATCACAACGTTTCCAGCAGACGAGAAAAATGCTTCTTAAAGTACTTTAATTCCGCTCGATGTTTTTTATAGGATCCCATACGATTTCGGAATATTATGAATGTATTTCATCTGTGGAACATCTTCACCTTTCTGAGACGTGTCTGACCAATACAGACCGTCACTACTTTTAACGAAACAACACAAATAATAATCAAAGTTTGTAAAAGTTAGAAAAATAAAGAGAAGATAAATAAAAAGAAAAGATAAAGATAAAGAAAGAAAAATAAAAGAATGAAAAAATAAACAAAACTAGAAATAAACTAAAGGAAATTAATGAAAAGAAAATAAAAGGAATTAAAAGGAAATGAAAAGAATTATGAAAAAATGAAAGCAATTCTTAATTGAAAAGAAAATTGTTAAACACACTATGCAAAGGGCATTTTTGTACATCAAACGAAAATGAGGGAAGCTTGATATTGAGAGTGTGTTTATGAGATCTAAACATTTTTGCTATTTCTTCAGTAACCCCGGGGAAGCAATTTATATAAGTTCGACTTTCTGATGGGGATCGAGTACTAGAAAATTAACACAAGCGAGATTTTCATCCGACAGCTTTCAATCATTTTCTTCTACTCCCCCCAAGGCCTTGTCCCATGTGATGTCAGATGCATTTCATAATATCGATGACTCTTTGACGATATGGAGCTTAAATTAAAAAAAGTCTATATTTAAAGACAACTCAACAGGAGTAGTTCCTTTCAAACATTCCTTTCACCGCTCCAATATACCTATGAACTGTTATGACTTCAATTCGAAATTATTATTTCTTTTCCAATAATTTCATTCCTCTCAAATTATTACTGTATTCATTATTCTTCTTTTGAGTTTCATTTAAAGAAAACACTCAAAGAAATATATTTTACTTCTCGTGAATTATTAAAATAAAAAATTGAAAGTGCACAACAATAGAAACCTCTTGCAGAATTGATAATTTTGGCATTTTTTGTAGTAATAAAATGGGGAATGAAAATAAAACGAATCTGATAAAATGAATTGAATAAAATAAATTGAATAAAATGAATTGAATAAAATAAATACAATAAAACGGATTCTACAAAATGAATAGAATAAAAAGGACTCAATAAAATGAATAGAATAAAAAGGACTCAATAAAATGAATAATACTATCAAGGAAAAAGATTTTTTAATTGTAAATTGACAAACAAATGTAAATAGCCGGCAATCATGTTTGCAATCACGAGAATAAAATTCGCGGTTGAATTGCTTCCTTTTAGAGCAAGCTCTGCTTTTGTAATTAATAGATGTAGATTTTATTGTAAAAAGTTGCGATTCATTAATTTCTTGTACAATGTGGAAAAAGTGGTTAAATATTACTTCCGAGATATGATATATCGTGTGTGCAGACTATCAGGAGTAGTTCCTCTTTATTCGACTGATAATGCACGGTTCGCGACATATTTTTCCATTATTCACAGAGCAGACTCATGGAGCGTAGAACGTGACGCACCAATATCAACGAAGATTATGTCGGGAAAGCATACGATAAAATGTATTCAGTCACCAATCTCGTTTCACAATTCAAAGACTTCTGATTTCGACATGTACTTTACAACCGCATTGACAAAAAATGATGCAGTCTCTTTCCATTCCCGCGAAAACATATGAATACCTTATTGCAACTGTCGATTCTTTTCAAATAAAGACAATCTCACAAACACAACATCAAATTCATACCCAAATCAAAAAGATCCCGATTTTCATTCGACCTATTTTAACAATGACAACTTCATCAGTATACTTCCATCTTTAATTAAAATTTAAATCCCACCTAAATTCAATATAAATCCCACCTAAATTCAATATAAATTCAATATAAATTCAATATAAATTCAATATAATTTCAATATAAATTCAATGATAATTTCAATATAAATTCATTATAAATTCAATATAAATTCAATCTACATCCAACAGAAATCAATAAACAAAAGGAATCAAAAAAATCAAAAAAATTGAATCAAAATTTGATCTAAAATAAATGCGATCAAAATTAAATCAAAATTCGGTGTAAATTGAATCAAAATTTGATCTAAAGTAAATCGATGTTCGCTAATTGATATTTTTGATAGAAATGGCTAATTTTAATAACAATGGAAATAGATTTTAATAGTAAAGAAAAGATAATGAATCAGTGGACAAATAGATACGATTAGTTACGATTGGGAATACTTATTACATCAGTATGCAAGCAAATGGCTTATTTAATTTTAAAAGCTGTTTTGCAAAAACTGGCTATAAAAGAAATTGGACGAGCGGGCCTTGTAATTGGCTCCGGGTTGCTAGTCGATTTGGCAGCTGAAGAAGAATGCACTATCAACGACTTCCGGTCTCAGGTCTTGCTGGCAACGAAACTGCATTAGGGGTACATTGCTTACGCAGAGCTTCAGAGGCAAGCCGGAATCTGTTAGTAACTCTTCCCCTCGTTCTTGCCAAATCGGGTAGCTCAACGCCCTGGTGAGTTAAGCTAAACCCTCTTAGAGTTTAAGAAACTCGCATAGCTCCGGATAAATTAATTTCTCAAAGTAAGGAAAATAGATTTTCTTAATAAGACCGTCTACACTGTTTCTTCAAAAGTAAGAATCTAATAAATAGCAGAGACATAACATCATTTACCAAGACGAAACTAGATCTGGATCAAGAAATTATCAACTTCCAGGATTAGTCAATTTTCTACAAGCTTAGCAGATTTAAAACCACTTTTCTGTACTTTTTGATTTTAGTTTGTAATTAATTTTACTGTACAGTGCACAAAGAATGACTGTTTCGAGAAAATCACGATGATAGTCGAAGGCTGATATAATGTGCTCAGGTTAGCAACTTAATATAAACATTTGAATAACAAGATTGATTTAAGTAAAAGCTCAAGCTTCAAACTTGATAAAGATATTGATAAAATTAAGATAAAGAAGCCTTCCAGTCTATATTGTAAAAACATTACAATTTTCTGCATTCTTTTGAATATTTTCATATTAAAAAAAACTCCAATGTATCACAATTCAAGAGCTTAAAAATGTAACAAGTTTCATTTCAATCAATGCTATAATTGATTGAAATGAAAGAGATTGAAAAGATAACAAGAGCTTCCGGGCAAAATGTGTTGGTAAAATTAGAAATAAAATGAAATTAGTTGTTGGTTAAAACGTCGATAACAAGTGTTGGTCAGACAATAGGCAACTCGACATAAATGCATATGAACCCCTAAATAATGAGTAAAATTAACTTGCCACAATGGGAATGAATTACTGAACCAAAAACGAGATAAATGAACACAATAATAAACATGATGGGGAAATAAACATAAAGTAACATCGGGATATTCCTCGCGAAGAGGGTTCAGTTTATACCGGGAATACGAGTGTCTACTTTCTAGATCTTGCCACGTCATAAAGTTAATTTAATTCGACCTCGCAAAGTCTGCCAGTGGAGATACAGCTAAAGAGGAAACGAGCAACACCCTCGACGTAGGTACTTAAGGCGATAACTTTCCTCGACCTCGTGCAAAGTGTCGTTGCCGCTGCTGGGTATATATGTCCAAGTGTGCATATACAACCTCTCGCAGACTACCAATGAGCATACATTAATCAGAAAGACAACCACAACTTCTTCGAGTGCTCTCTGCATATACAACAGTCCCCTACAAGCGCTAAAACTCCAACTTGACGAGCTTAAATTGCTTAGACAAGTGTTATAACTTTATCTTCATCTACTTTTTCATCAAATGACATAAGCGATTCAATTCGTACTTCAAACATTATAATCCTTCGTTTACATATTTCGTAACCTCTAACGTTGCTAAGAAAGTTAATGGTGTTGGTGTAAGTTATCTAACAGAGAAAGATCCACCTGAATTGTACAAATTTGTGCTTAGGAGCAAATAAGTATTGTATCATCCTTGCTGGACGAGGATGTCACTTCTAATTTTAAAGGAATGGTTAAAGACATGGATATTTTTCATAGTCTTCTTCGTAATGTGGCCTTGATGTGGCCAATTCAATCACTCAAAATCACCTATAGAGAGTAACGATCGCTTGAAATTATTTAAAGCGTGTATTTTATTAAAGATGTGTGTAGTTAATTCGCGCATCATTTTAACTTTTCGCTCATTCGTTTCATAACTATAGATAAATTATATAGTAACTCACAACAATAGATTAATTATAGAAATTTATAACAATAGATAAATTATAGAAACTTATAACAATAGATAAATTATAGAAACTTATAACAATAGATAAATTATAGAAGCTTATAACAATAAATATAATTAATAGAGACAATTATTGAAAAAACACTAAATACACAAAAAAAAAGTCTTGTTTTTAATCCACTTGGACTAAAATGTTTCCTCATATGTCTTGTTTTTAGTCCACTTGAACTAAAATTTATCCTCATATGTCTTGTTTTTAGTCCACTTGGATTAAAATTTATCCTCAAATGTTTAATTTTAAGACCAAAACTGGACTTGATTCATCTTTTAGCTAAAATCTGAACTAGTTTTTAGTCTTTTTAGCTTTCTAGGTGTGATTATATTTAGACTCTATTTTTTCTGTGTAGAACACTTAATATATACATCCAATGCATATCACTAACATTCCCAATTATGTCTGAATTACTCAGATTTACTGGTAAATCTACTACACGATGGTTATACCTGTCATTAGTTCCAATATACCGGTTGTAAAACAGATGTATCTATTAAATAAGGATATTGCTCACATTATGCGGTAATAGGATAATCAGCTATTTAAATTGTTCAGTACAATGTCTAACTATGGATCCATATAGTGAATTACTTTATACTGAATTACTAAATATTGAATTACTAAGTAGTAAATTACTAAACGGTGGATTACTTTACAAAATATTACTAAACAAAAAAATATCCAATAGTTTGACAAAATTATTAAACAACAAAATACTATTTCAAAGCAAAACAACCCGCAAAGTGTAAAATATGTTTTTTGGGATCACCTTGATAAGATTTTAAGTCAAAGTTTAAATAAGTTTATTTAACAACACTATAATTATTAAAAGAGATCTGATCGTCTCTTGCTTGCTCAATTACAACAACGAATCCAAGCTCTTGCTTATGACTAACCTAACCTCACGATTTTCTCTCTCACCATCACATTTAAATATAATTAAATCCATAACACACAGCACAAAAACTGAAAATTTTTAACCTTGAGGGAAGTTCCGGTGCTGCGTGGGAAATAGTACCAAATAACAAATGAATAAATAATAAATGAATAAATAATAAATAAATAACTAAATAAATAACTAAATAAATAATAAGTGAATAATAATTAAATAAATAATAACTAAATAAATTAAAAGAAATAAAAAATAAATAGAAAATAACCAAATAACACCGAAAAGCTACTATAAAACACCAATGAGTGAAAAATACGAGGAACAATAGAAAGCATGACTTTTAGGAAATGGGAGTTTTTCGACCAAGTGGACATACTAAAATGATGCGATAAATGGTAGTATTGCCAGTTCGTTTGTGCAATTCAATTGAGACGAAATTCGATGCCCTAGCGACAACATTTCGGTTTAGGAACAAACGCCAAAGGTAGATAGGTCCGCGACGCGACGAGATTGAGAGAGAAATAGAGAGAGATAAAAGGGGGTAGACGTAGTACACAAGGGAAATAACATGCTTCGTCAACAGTGCTGCTGTAACTAATGGATATTCCGGTGGAATAGAGTGGAGAAGCGATTCGACCGTCCCCAATGGTATCACCTCTGTCCCACTTGTACCCACCCTGTTGAAAGTTTCCTCCTCCGCGAAATGTGCTCTTGTTGCGTAAATTTTTCGAACTCGTTGCACCACATACCATTTTCAACTTTAATGCCTCCAAGATCCCCACTTCCGTCTATTTGTCAATTTAACGAAAATGGGTCATTTCCCTAAATCTGTCAACGCGAGAATAATTATTCTTTCAAGTAAAATGGAACTGCAAAATAATATTAAAATACGGTTGCTTTAGTAACTGAGATACCCAGTATCTGTGTTTTAATATTATTTTGATAGAGATTTTCTTACAAACATTTCATCATTAATGTAATGTCAAACATATTTTCGCAATCATTCAGAAAAGATTATCTTGAGGTAAACTACGTGAGCAGATGAGTGCAATAAAATTAAATATGTTACAAAATTACAAAGTTAAATATATACAGACTGTAAGGAATGAAGGACGTGTACTTTGAGCACCCCTACTCAAGAGCTAAGATTTCTCACCTTATTCGATAGGCGACATTATATACGATATCAAGCATAGCATTAATTCATTACCTATTTTCACTTTTGTCGCAAACACATAATATCTAAGTGATCACTAGAAATTATTTAAATTATTATAAGCCTGGCCAGCATATATTCAATTCTTATCCAAATGGTCTTGAGTGCCACAAACAGTACCATATTTAAGAAAACAAAGTTAAGTAACTCTGATTTTTATATTAATGTATTTTAATTTGGGTATTTGAAGTTAAAATAGAAATTATAGATATTCTGAATGTCTCATATCGTCAATTAAAGTATAATGTATGTTTATTGTTATTTTATTAATGTTGCAAATGAATGATCAAATCAGACAATTATTTTAATGATTAACAACATACTACTCAAATGGTTTTTTTCATTGCACAATTTTCATACACACCATTATTATCAAACAATCCGATGTTTGAGTTTTAAAAAATATATTTACAGTTTAAGTGAATTGTGTCTATTTATTCCTTTCCTTAAACTATTAGATTCAGTTGTTTTCGAGTCTTAATCGTTAACGCAATAGTTCCCGTTACAATTTTGCTGTACGTTTTATTCTTAGTATATTTGGATTTACAACCCGAAGAAGGGTTGTTTAATTCGAAACTCTAAGCATTTTACCAATATCAATACTTTAATCCTACTTTTTAATACACTGCTTCCTAATTCCTTCTTCCTTCTTTAATTATGCTACAATTGTCCGGAATCCCATGTTTGATAAAAATTTAGACTTTTATAATTTATCGCTTGACGCTTTTAAAAAAATGACTGTTTACTTTAAATCTAAGCGCTAGAGAGCCTTTTCTTTTCACTAGAATTAATAGATTTACAATCTCTTGCAGTGCCTTTAATTGGTCTCTGCCAACGGGCTTCCTTTTCTTCAAAAAATTGCAATTTTTCCGAATAAATAATAATCTAGTTGAATTAATAATAAAATTTAATTGAATTCAGATTGTCAGCTGTTAGTAAAAATATTTATAAAAAGGAATCACAGTGAAAAGACTTGAATATAAAAATTGAAAGAGTTGGAATTTCATTTCCGGTGCGAAAAGTTTTTACTTTACAGGTTTAACAGTGAAGGGATTTTCCCGCTTAGTGGATTTGTAATAGCTGACTGGCAATATCCGGATTTTTTAATAAAAATCCGGAGAGAAGGAAGTAAGACTGATAGGAAGTACTTTTAATTTAGTCGACCACGGGATCGATCTCTCGATTCGTGGAGTACGTACACTCGCTTGGACGGCACGTTGGCGCCAGACCTTCTGAAACCGGCAGGTGGATAACGCGTTGCACACACGCGATTCTATCGATTTCACG
Source organism: Ganaspis sp. Gsp50 (assembly GCA_011057455.1). NCBI lineage: Eukaryota > Metazoa > Arthropoda > Insecta > Hymenoptera > Figitidae > Ganaspis > Ganaspis sp. Gsp50. Next base: position 33,729 of record WNHD01000829.1, read on the forward strand.
AAAGTACAATGGAAACGAGACCTGCTGCCGGCAACGATGGCGACGACGTGGTGCGGCCAAAGGGAGCACCCAGCCATTCACCTTCCTCGTTGATTGTAAAACGTGCTCGCTCAGGTCCGCATCGGGACGAAAAGGTGCCCTAGGCGCTGACTGATCGTAACGGTAAAAACACAATGAATAGGTTTTAACAAAAGTTTCTTCTCTTTTTTTCTACTCAAAACAAGTCTCTCCCAATAAATTCAATTGCACTCCTTTTTTTTCTTCTTTTCAAGTGTACTGCAGTTTCATTATTTATACAGGTAAATAAAGGAAAAAACTTTTCGTCTAGCTCACTTTGACCGGGAAAATGAAAGAGAAAATATCGTTTGATTGTAATAAAAGAGAAACAGTGCCATACCTTTTTCAATAACAGTAAAATGGTTTTAAATTATTAACACAAAATGGTTGTGAAACTGTTTATTTTAAATCCAATATTCAGGATCTGTTTGCAAAAATTCAAGTTTAATCTTTATACCAATACCATTTTACGACGTGTGAATTGAAAAATTGAGTTTTCCGAAAATGAATGAATAAATAAAACAAGGCTTTTTTCTGTTAATTTATCGCACTAAGGTGATTAAAGTGCAGATGGAGTGTTAATTAAGACAACTACTTTTTTCAAACAAGTACAGTTAGACGAGATTTTGTCATCGAAAGCAAAGTTTTATTTAAAAGTTAACTAAACTTTTCTCGGACCTCGTTGGAAACTTGACACAACAGAAAATCAGGATTTCCATGCTGTTATATTTTTAATAAGACATTTATCGTTCGTGCCGGTGAAGTGAGTAAGTAATATGTCCTTGATGAGCTTAATGAAGATTCCAAGTTGTCTGAGCTGAAGAAAAGTATCTCAAACTTTCCAAGAAATTATCACCGATGATGGCACTTGACGATATAACTCATTTCCTTGCAATATATAAAAAGTTTTTCTTTGATAAGGAAAAACGGCGACGTTGGTTGAATTAGGGAAAAAGTAGGTAAAAGTTGATAGAAAAAAAGAAAGTTGGAAGTGAAAGAGCAAGAATAAGGCAGGCAAAAAGCGTAGAAGAAAAAAGGAGAGGAAAGAGGACGCAAAAGCGGAAGAGTCACAGACTCGAAGGTGATTCGCGCGAATAAAAAAGCCGCCGAAGCGGAAATCTTTGGAGAGTAAACGCGAATGATTGCCTCGTAACGTCAGTTAGGGAACACTTAAAAACTTTTAAGTAGTTTTTCCAGACGTACAGGCCAGCCTGATCCCCTCCACTTGCAACCGGAAGTTCCACTTATAATAGAGAGCCAAGAGAGGTGGAAAGAAATTTGTCCTCATCTTGTATACAATTATCAGTTTCAGCTTCATAGAAAACCCTCGAAAGCTGCTTTTTAGCTGTTCAATTATCGTTCGTTTTTGAGATTGACAATATACTATTTAATTTTCAATTGTTGAGATTGACAATATATTATTTAATTTTTAATTGTTGAGATTGTTATTTGAGATTCTTATTTATTGTTGCACAGGCTTGTTGTAAGAAAGGTTTGGTTTCAGAATCTAAAATTACCACGAAACTGTCTGACCTAAATCGGATTTATATACTTGTCGGCTGACCATAGCAGTGACTGACTACTCACTTTTATGCTGAGTACATTTATACTACTGGCGCAAAATAAAGAACCAGAAAGATCTATTTCTGAAGATAATTAGCAAGTGACGTGTTTAAACATTTCGTCGCTTAGGTCATAGTTTACGTTGTTTAGCCATTAATGAAGTCAGTGGTCAATGCTACCCTTACTCTGAAAGCTTCCGCTTCCGTTTCCGGTTCAATACTACTCGACCTCCAATTTCCGGTCACCACTCAAGGCAAATCCTCTCAAACGCACCGATTAAACAGGTCCTTGAGAGTTCAGAGATAGTATCTGTTCCAATCAAAGGCTCGACTACAAACACATTCACAAATGGCCCTTTGTCCAATCAAGTTCCCTCTTTTTCGAGAGAAAAAAATTATTCCTATGGTACATCGATTTGATCTTCAAATCATTGTTTTACAATTAATAATAACATATTTTTAAACAACACAATTTGACTAAAATTATCAAAAACTTTGGTATTCTTTTTTCTTGAAACAATTTTTGTGGTTAACAACGAATTAAGCTGCAAGAATACTTGGTGTTTGTGATTTTTGAAGAAATATATTGAAGGATTGGATGAAAAGAAGGAAATAAATTCTGCTCGTCGGAAACAAATGAACAATAGAAGGGTGTCAAGTCAATCAGGACTGAGCTCCAAGAGTAGGATTAAAGACAATAGTTTGTGAGACTGACTCTCTCAAGCTTCGATAGATGAAGTGAAGGCAACTGAAATGCCAAAGGCAGAGAAGTAAGGATGATGGCATTGAGGAAGACAGTAAGGGGTTTGCAGTAACGCGTTCCGCGAGTTCTCTACAATCTTAGCCTCTCTGGTAACGCGTCAGAGAAACTGGATATGACGTCATCGAGACCCCCTCTAACCCCGAGACCCAACCTTAGTGATTCCGGAGCACAATGTTCCTTGCGGCTGGTAGGTACGAAACCATCCACGTCTCGACATCCAAAACCCCCAGGAATCCCATCAAGAAGTTGCTAGCTCGACCGCTTCGGTTAATAATGCCTCCTACTAGCACGATACAATGTTGCAAACCTCCCGGCTTCCAAGCTCTGTCGTGACTTCCTAGCAAAGCGCCGGATATAACCATTCTGGCTCACAGCAAAGTCTTTATAAAAATATAATCCTCCAATTTTATTGACCGTAAAAATTCCACTATTATTGGCTTCTCTTCAACATTAATAAGCTTTTATTGAGTTTTCATGGGAACACTTTCCCTCCGCATTTGGTAACTTTTAATTTTGTGTATATTTTTTGTATGTGTGTTTCTTTGTATATTTTTTTGTTCTTTGTATATTTTTTTGTTCTTTGTATATATTTATGTCAAAACCAGATATAATTTAACTCTTATTCGCGAATTACTGCTATATTTTAATTATGAATTTTGTCACAGAGAAACCTTGCGTATATTTAGAAAGTAGGTTATTTTAATAGTTACTTAATTCTCCCTTGTAGAGATTATTTATTAACTTCTGACCGATTTTCGTAGCCTCTTTTTTTAGACTTTTCAACCTACTGTGACGTCTGAAATAGAATCACTTTTTCTAGATTTCTCGTATTCAGGTTCAATGGAGAATTTAAATGTGGATGACAATTAATCAATGAATTTCTGGAAATCGCTTTTCTGAGGTAAACATTTACTGAATAATTTATAATCAAGTGTTGTTAGCGCTAAAAACTTATGTAATATTTTTTTTCAAATTTGCAAAATTTGGTTTGATGAGGTTTTAAATGTGTAATTAAATGAGGTAATTAAATATTGACGAAACGTCGTCTTAGAAAATAAAAAGACTGTTGTCTAATACATTAAAATGTTTAGTGTTTTTGTTTTTTATTTAGGTGATGTTAGGCAAAAAATGTTACAGCTTAATACTCTGTTTTTGGTTTCGATTAGATTAAATGAGGGCAGATTAATTTAATAATTTAAAACTGTTAAACGTTTACGAAAACCACTTCATATTTCATCCAGCAAGAATCATTGAGCATGAAAAATGCCATCAGCAAACATTTATGAAAAGCTGATTAATTGTCGGTCTTTTGAAGTAGTGAATCTTGCGGCAACAGATTTTACTCTAAGTTGAGACATTCCTGACAGTGTACTAAGCTATAGCGTCCCCCTGGCAAGGGGTAAAAACTCGTAAACATTGTCATCCCCTTTCCTCCCTCTTTGGGGAACGTATAGTGCGCCAGCATAAACCACTGGCGGTACCTCGGCGAAACGGGCGAACTAACGTAATTTTTCTCACTTTGCAAGTTGCTCCATAAATTATCGTGCACAGCGTTGGACTCGCTTCTCACTCCTACACCTTGCCTGCTTGCCACCATCCTCTCGCAATCCTCCACCCTCTTCTGCCATCTCATTCGCTCTTTGTCTTGCAACCCGCACTCAGTAATTTCCGTACACGTTCAAAAGCGACACAAGAATAGAGTAAGTGTGCAAATATCTGAGCCCGTCTATATATCCGTGTGTGCTTGTATTTCGCAACAGGAAAGACTCACGTGCTACGTTACAATTTGCCACCGGCGTACGTCGGAAAAATGCTCGGGGAGCCGCTCCTCGAGAAGAAAAAAACAGTCTGAAAACTTTTTTTCTTTCTAGCAACCACTTTGCAACTGTCAGGAGGTTTAGCGAATAACTACTTTGTGCGCTATCAACATAATTACGTTGTTTCTTTCAAAGTACAGTGCGTTCAAAAAACTCTGATTCCTTTCACTTAATCTGACAGGGCGAAAATCAGAACTTCATTTCAAAGAAAGCAGTAAAATGAAGGTGTTTTCAAACATAATACCATGTGTATGAGAACTCGATTTTTTGTACCCGATAATTTTGTAACTTATTTAACTTTTTTTTCTTTGTAATTTTGTACACTGATTTCTTCGCTATTAAAAAATCAGTGTACAATTTTGGTCAAGTATTTATAAAATTGCTTTTACTTCGTGCGGGATAAACTTGTATTCTTCTTCCTTTTGGAGCAATTTTGAAAACAAACAGCTAACTAAAAAAGATGATTGAGTCGCATTTTTTCGTCTAGATCGTATCAAAACAGAACAAAGTTCAATTGTTGGTTTTCTAATCGTAATTTCAATCGGCTTCTGCGAACGTGCGTGTAGCTTATTGGCGAACCCCTTTTGTTTGCAATTCGTTGCATTTTTCATGGCAGCATGTAGTAAATTCTTTATACAAGCCAATGTGACTCAAAACACCAATTTTTACATTTAAATCAATAATCAAATCTTATTTTTCCATAATATATTATGAATTCGGTATATTACGAATTCGGTATATTATGAATTCGGTATATTATGAATTCGGTATATTATGAATTCGATATATTATGAATTCGGTATATTATTAATAAGCGTATTTCTTAAAGAATAACTTTAAATTAAATATTTGTTATTTTATTTGTAAAATAAAAAAAAGTTTCAATAAATAATAATACAACAATAGCATTTTCCGGAGTTTGTTTCTTAATTAACTTTTTATTTGTGAATAAAAGGAAAAGAATAACACGAGCGATTTAAATTCGTATAAAATTTGTACAAAAATACCTTTTGATTATTGATGAGAATGTAAAAATGGTAATTTCGTATTTAAAAGACTTTTTGATCAATTTACTCGGGTCTGATGTATGAATAACTGTTAATGAAGTTTGAGAGGCAGAGTGGATCGAAGGTTCAATCACTCTGTTAATACTTGACGGTAGTAGATCGGCTGAGGAGGTTTGGAAGAGTGGGATCTAAAGGGATGGAGAAAGCCGTTTAAGCGCGGCTCTCATAACCAAATTGCATAATAGCGATTCACCAGGGCTTATGGGCCAACTCGAGAGTAGGTGGGTACCGACATCGTACGTTGGTAGGTACAAGTGCGGAAACCACACTAATTCTAAGCCCCGTCGCTGGACATGGGGCTTAATACGATTAAGTCCAAATTCGCGGCTCGAGCTTTTAGCCAAATGGATCAGTAGACGTTCAGGAAAACTGCATTCGAGTGCTTCTGGCACTGGCCACAAGCTCGAGAAACTGGTCTGCGGCCGATTGCTGTGGATATGTAGCTTAACGGAATAACCATATTTTACCGTTTCAATCGTTTCTAATTTGCCGAGTTCGATCCAAATTCCCTAACTTGGAATTTAATTCAATATCTCAAATACTTAAGAACTCTAATCCCTAAACTTTCCAAATATCCGCCTTTGAAGGAGCACATTTTATTAAAAATTGCAATTTCTCAAAATCATTCTTATTTGAATTCTTGGGATAATAAACATTCGAAGGAAACAAACAAATTTAGATATTATTGGTCTACAGATTATTGCGAAAATTGACTGCCGACTTTAGTTAGTATCTGATTACAAAACTTTGTTTTCAACTCAGTTTTCAATGAAAGATAATTATTTAAGGAGGAATCAGACAAAGAAAAGTGATAAAAAAAAGTTAAAAGTGAGTTTATGTTTTTGTGTAATATTCTGCTTTTTGAAATGGAAAGAAAATCTTCCATTGCAATTTTTTAGGCAAAATGAACCAATGTACATTTGAACATTTTTAAAAAATGTTCCTGAAGCAAAAATACAGAAATAAAATTTTGTTTCAGAAAGTAAAAGGAAGTTGTGGTTTGTTGTTGAATGAATAAAAAGTTGTTGTTGAATGAATGAAAAGTTGTTGTTGAATGAATGAAAAGTTGTTGTTGAATGAATGAAAAGTTGTTGTTGAATGAATGAAAAGTTGTTGTTTGAATGAAAAAAACTTTGCCTGAAGCTTTGCAAATTTATAATGAAAAACATCATAAAAATTTTGTGTAAAATTAAAATAAAAATAAAAAGGAAACAAACGTACATTTTTAAGTCCAAAGCGAATATTAAAACAAGTACTTGCAGATAATCCAGATTATCAAAAAAAGAAAAATGATTCTTTTAAATAAAATAAAAAACTCCCCTAATCCAGTATTCTGCTTGTTAATTAAAATTTGCATCTTTAAGGACTTTTGGTCGGTATAATTTCGGAATTAAGTGGTATAATTTTAGAATTAAGAGACTTAATTTTAGAATTTAGTGCTGGAGCTTGTGAATTTATTACCCTCTTGATATTGAAGAAAAGAGTTCTATATTCTCTTCACGTTTAGCGAGAAATGTACATTTCAATTTCAAATATACTTGCAACAAAGTGAATAGCAATTGACTTGAGAACTGAAAATAGAGAATAGACTAAAGTTCATTTTTATCAAGGTTAGTAAAAATTTACATGCTCTATGGTTGGAAAGAACATCACTGAACATTGCCACTAAACTCGTGCAGTAACTCTTATTTTTATTTGCAATAAAAAAACTAAGAGCTGCGGTTAAATATAAATTACAGTCGTTTGCGTACAAAAGAAGTATGACTTTAATATAAACGCTCTTTCTGACAAAAGTAATTTAAAACTCCACATTTCTTGCAACAGAAATTTCTGTCTTTTTATATATTCGAATTAAGGACCGTCAAGGGACAGTAATTTCAATAAAGACAAATAATCAACGTCTCGAAAAGTCCTTTTTAGAGAACTTAAATTACAACATAGAAAATTAATCACTTTTCAAACGAGATGTACTTTTTAATTAATAAATTGGATATAGAAAACATTTATGTTTTTTACGAATACAGAAATTGAGAACCACGAATTTCGGATTATACTGAACTATATTTTCAGACAAATAATTTTTAAAGTCAGAAACGCACGTATGCTTTCGAACGTGACACGTCTTTTACAGAGAGAAAAAAGTGCGAACAATCTAAATAATTAAAATTCAATTACACACTTTACAGCCAATTGCCAGGAGAATATAATTATCTCCAATTTATTTCTCTATAAATATTTTTGCAGAGATTCGCAGTTAATAATCAAAGTTCGTTAGCGAGTGTGACAATGCATATGCATGGCGTACTTGTAACAATCCAATCAATTTTGAAAACGATTGTCCGATTAATCACGAAATTCATTCTGTTCAGTTTTTCGAGCGTCGTCAAGCGATCTGTGCTTTAACATTTTAATCTGCTTTTGGTTATTCAATTTCAGGTGAATTGGAAACATTTTCTGACGGATGCAAGTCACGTTCAATGCCAATCCAGCGGCCAATCATAATCGCTAATGTCATTTTTTCAAGATTCGTTACTTTTATACAAAAGAGTGTCGTTATACCCTAGAGTGTCAAAGATCTGATGCTTTTAATGATTCATGGGTAATATAACGCATCACCCCTTTCCAGATACACCTCTCGCTCTGTAGGACTTTCGCTAATTATCACACAAACAGAACTGAAGCCTCCGATCGAGAATTCAGCATCCGATCATCCAAATCACATTTGCGGAAATGTCTCGCATGAAAACGGAAACAAATTAATTTTAACGACGCGCATCGCAATTAAAAAGAGAAATTGTAATGTAGAACAATATTGTAAAAGCGTGTGTTGTGTAATTGTATTATGTAATCGTAGATTATTATTTTATAAATTAACCTTTAATTTAAAGAGTATATAGGACATTTGCGGCAAGATATATTTGTAATTAAAGAATGCTGCTAAAATGAGAAACAAGTTAGAAAAGATTGGGGATAGAAAGGGATTCATCTTGCTGTGCAAATTGTGAAATCTGGTACTAATGAGAGATAATGCAAATTTTAGGAAAATCTTGGGACATTAAGAATCAAAATGAGTGAGATAATGGGTTTCGCACTTGACGCTTTATTATTAAGCGAACGTTACGTGAAAAGAGCTTATCACGAAGGGCACTCACGCGTGTAAAGGCGAAAGACAAACGAAGCGCTTTGATCAAGCGACAAAGAGCAAGCACCCTCCGGATGTCCTTGGTGAGCCCTTTGACCTTACGGTCCGCCGAGCAAAATAATAATTAAACGTCGTTACTTTCAATTCCGCCACCCACCTAAGTCGGAAAGCTCTTTTGTATATACACACTTTGTCTATACAAAATAAAGTCACTTTCCAGAATTCGTTACAAATCAGCTTTAATCTAATTGTCCCAAACCCAATCCGGCAAACATTTTTCAGCCACTTATAATTCTGAGACTTATAATTCTATCAGTTATACTTCAAACAGCTGTATTTTTCAATCACATATACTTCAATCACCTATACTTCAAACAGCTATATTTTTCAATCACCTATACTAAAATTACCTATACTTCAATCACCTATACTTCAATCGCCTATACTTTAATCACCTATACTTCAATCACCTATACTTCAATCACCTATACTTCAATCACCTATACTTCAATCACCTATACTTCAATCACCTATACTTCAATCATACTTCAATCACCTATACTTCAATCACCTATACTTCAATCACCTATACTTCAATCACCTATACTTCAAACAGCTATATTTTTTAATCACCTTCGATCACATATACTTCAATCACCTATACTTTAATCATCTACTCTCTAAATCTGAATCAGTGGAATTTCGCTGATTCCCAGCTATCACTTATTCAAATCAGCGTATACATCTTGATTTACAGTAAAACATAACCAAAAATACAGTGATTCAAATACGCATTTATACGCTGAAATTTCGCAGTGCAATATAACCTAAAATGTTCTCATATTCAATTCAGCGGTTTCAGTTACATTTCAGTGAAACATAACCTAAAATTTGCTGAACTTTCAGCGAATACGTGCTGTATTTTTATTGTTTTATTATTGTTTTAATTTAATTATTGTTTTAATCCTTTTATACAGAACAGGTTATTCTTTTATGGAATTTTTATGAAAAAATGAGAGTTGATTTGCAAGTACCAATTTTGAGTATGAAGAATCAAATCTGGGAAGGAAAGCAGGAACTAAATGTTAGTGTTGGTGCTGAGCTTAAGAGCGCAAGCGAGTTGATCAGCCAGGAAATTGCGAATTGCTAGTGGCAATCTCGATGTCGTTTTGGGAGGATTCAAATAACCTAATCCACAAATTGAAAACGATGGCCGAATTAGATCGAACGATTACCGATAACGATACTTCATGTAGGCCTTAAAGCTCCGAAACCACTATTTTAAACTATGCAGTGCCTAATTTAAACAATTCCGATTTAAACAATTCCGATTTAAACATTTCCGATTTAAACAATTCCGATTTAAACAATTCCAATTTAAACAATTTCAATTTGAGCAATTCCTCTTTAAACAATTACAATTTTAAAAAATCCACTTTAAACAATTACAATTTGAAAAATTTCACTCTAAACAATTTCAATTTAAACAATTACAATTTGAAAAATTCCACTCTAAACAATTCCAATTTAAACAATTAGAATTTGAAAAATTCCACTCTAGACAATTCCAATTTAAACAATTAGAATTTGAAAAATTCCATTCTAAACAATTCCAGTTTAAACAATTACAATTTGAAAAATTCCACTCTAAACAATTCCAGTTTAAACAATTAGAATTTGAAAAATTCTACTCTAAACAATTCCAATTTAAACAATTAGAATTTGAAAAATTCCACTCTAGACAATTCCAATTTAAACTATTAGAATTTGAAAAATTCCATTCTAAACAATTCCAGTTTAAACAATTACAATTTGAAAAATTCCACTCTAAACAATCCTACTATAAACGATTACAATTGAAACAATTCCAATTTAAATAATCGTGCATTTCTTTTTAGCAACAAATAAACTATACCGGAACATTTTGCTGCACGTTGAAAAAATCTTATATTTACTACTTGATAGGACCAACAAACAGAATTAAAAAGTATCCCCTATAATGATGAAAAACAATCCGGAATGAATTTCAAAGAAAAGTGGACATTTTCCGGTTATTTTACAAATTTGCATTTTCGCCAATTCAAAAAGCACTAAATCAATCTTAAGTGGTAATTTGGTACGGACTATGAAACTCTGTATGAATACTGCATAGGAAAATCAATGAATTTGAGGGGGGGGAGCTGACAAAGAGAAGCGTTTCAGACTCTGGAGTCAAAAATGCTCGTTGCCGGAATGAAAAATTGATCAGTCGATGGATCTAGTTTACACTGCACAATTTGCTTTGAGAGAGCATTGTGTGCTGATTTACGTATTTACTGATACTGCTCGTCTAATATTTACATATATGCAAAAGCTTCAAAATTCCCGGTTCCCTTTTCATAAAAAATATGCAGAACAGTACGATGTAAATAATATTTTTTCGTTATTGATAAAACTACAGCCTAGTGAAATATGCAAGCGCTAAACTGATCCATCGTGGCTATAGAAACTTTTACAAATCTTGTTGACATTTTTTACAAATCTTTTGTAAATCTTATCGCAACATTTTTGCAAATCTTGTCGCAACGTTTTTACAAATCTTGTCGGAACATTTTTACAATCTTGACGCAAAATTGTTGCATGTCTTGTCACATTTTTGCAAAGTGGCGAAACTTTTACAAATATTTTCACGATTTTTGTCAGTTACAAAACCTGTTACAAGTTCTTTTATAAATTACAAAGATTTTTCAGAATTTTGTTACAAACTTTGACAAATTTTGTTACAAATCTTTTTGTTTTGTTTCAATTCAAAATTTTGTTTCAAATCTTTAACAAATTTTGGTTCAAATCTTTGACAAATTTTGTTTCAAATCTTTGGACAATTTTGTTACAAATCTTTTACAACTTTTGTTGAGAAGCAGCTGCTTTCAAATAATTTTTCCTGCAAATGACGAGGTATAAAAACAAGTAGCGAGCAAAAGAAGATTATTTGCTTTTAATTAGCAAGTCATTCTGCATCTTCTTGTGCGTTCCAAAGGAGTCCGACTGGCAAACAGACTAAATTAACTCACGAGAGGGAACATTGTTTGCAATTTGTAATAGGATGTAAATTTTTTTACATGCAATAGACATGTTTCAAAAGTAGCGAAAAAGACTGATTCTTCTTAATTTGTAAAACAGTTTGAATCCTCTCCAGAATCAAAAAATTTCATGAATTAAACATCACTCGTGGACAACGAATTTTCCAGATTTCTTAATATTCTTAAAGTGTTGTAAACAGTCCCTAAAAACCAATTCCCGATTTAAAGCAACGCAACGGAATGAGAGGAAACAAAACATTGGGCAAAAACACAAAAGTAAAAATAAGAAAAGCTGCAACAAAAAGAGATCTAAAACAGAACAAGACATAGAGGAAAAAAACACGAAAATGAAAAAACATTGAGAAGGTAAAATGACAAGAGAAGAGAAAAATGAAAGGAAAAAGAAATATGAAAGGAAAAAGAAGAATGAGAGGAAAAAGAAGAATGAAAGGAAAAAGAAGAATAAAAGGAAAAAGAATGAAATGAAAAAGAAGAATGAAAGGAAAAAGAAGAATGAAAGAAAAAAGAGGAATAAAAGAAAAAGGAAACATGACCGGGAAAAGAATACAAAACTAAAGACGAGCGTATAGTAAAAAGTTAAGACACAATGAAAGGAAAAATGTAATCCCAATCAAGAAACGTTTTCGAGTTGCTCAAGTATATGCTGGTCTTAGGAGTGCTTTGTTTCCTTTTCTTATCAGTCCAAGTTGGAAGTAAAGGTGTTTAAAGTTGTGAAATCACTTTATGCAAACGACGTTTTCAGAGAAAGGGCTCGTATATCAAGGAAACTTGTCGGGCGTTGAATTGGATATCGTTCGTGGATTCGCAATGAATCCGAACAGTTGGCAGTGGCTGTACAAAAGTTTAGCCAACTTCGAACCCGTATTCCGAGGATCAGCGAAAGAGCAGAAATGAGATGCGACTAGCTTTATACTCCGTTAGCATATGGTCGTTGCTGATATGCCACGAGCGATCCGCTTCGATGCTCCATAGTCTATGTATGCCGTATGGTTGGCACAGATATACCCAAACTTCAGATACTCGAAAATGCACTGTCCCATCTACTCAATGACGTCACTTAATTACCAAAGGGGCCAAACATATTGTCCTCCGCTACTGCAAACTATCTACTACAATTGTTCTCCATTGTTATTTCATTCACCAAAACAACACAATTCAACAATAATCCAAAAATTCACCTCCTCTGTGTCATCTCTTTCCAAAGAATGGCAAAATAACTGTAAATCTGTGTATACTATACTTGTTAATCTGATTAATCGAAATAAAATTCGATTCATAGTTTTCAAATCGTTTCGTATAGTTTCGAATGCGAAATCTTGAATTTGACTTTTGTCGAATCTATTTTTAATGTGATGTCCAAATTAGAGCGGATTAGAACACACCAGTGTGCCAAATTTCAGAAAAATCGGCTGGAAGTTTTGTTCTTTTGTTATAATACAGGAGTTTGAAAAGCTAAATCAGGGAATTTTCCATAATTTTCATTCATAATTTTGTACTTTTCAAAACCACTCAATTTTGAGGGTAATTTACTAAGCTGAACCTTTTTAACTATCGGAAAAGTAGACTATCGGGAATCCTAAATTTAGGCTTAATTGATGGATTTTAACGCCGGCATGGCGTACAAGTTAATAACACCGAAGAACATAAAAAATTACTATCTTCAAATGACTTGTTTTTACTAATAAGTAGAATCGAAGCGAATTTAATTTTTTGCGCTAAACAGAAGAAAGTGGACGAAGAAAAAAAGAACTTTTTTTTTCTTCTGCCGGAAAGTGAATTTTTCAACGCAGAAATGTTCAAGATTGAAAAAAATGTATGAAGTTGTATGTTGTGTTATTCACAGTCTCATGCATATTTTGTGAAAAACTTTGTACCCAACTTTTACGTACTTTTTCTTAAATCTGTTCAATTTTTCAAGAATAATTTTTGATACTTTTCCTTTAAATACTTGAACAGGTGTCATTTAAAGTCGAATATCTATAAAATAATGAAAATTTCAGCTTTTCAGTTCTCAAAAAAATAAATAACAATCTGTCTTATGTTTCTTTAACTTCACCTTTGGTAAGAATTTAATATTTTGGAGTTTCGTTGGTTTTAAGGTCAAAATGATTTGAAAATTAATTGGTATCAGACGATTCGGGGCTAATGTGCCCCTTCTTCAGTGATTTATTGCATTCTGTTAAAAAATTTTACAATGTCAATATGCAGTTTACTGTGATTGTAAAAAACTATCTTTATAAAAGTAATATTTAGTAAAGTAAGAGAACGCAATAATTTTGCAACTATCTTTATAAAAGTAATATTTAGTAAAGTAAGAGGACGCAATAATTTTGTTGTTTTGTTAAAAGTTCGACTATTAATTAATGTACTTCTTTTGTTTTTCTTTTTTGTGCTAGATTTTTTTAAACTTTTCGACCACAATTGATAGTCATCTTCAGCATCTATTATAACAATATTAAAAAACATTGATAAAAATTGATATTTTCTATTTTTTACAGTAAATCATAATTAAAAACATTTTAATATATTCTACTGCTTACAATAAGGCACGGAATGTATTTATTCAATTTTTTTAAAAAATTTATTTTCACAGAAGGCTCCAATCTTTTAAATTAATTTAAATATTTACAATTTTCTTGTGAAAGATTTGCATTGGTCAGAAAGTAAAGTGCGACCTAATACGAAATAATTTTCAAATTATTTTGAAATACAATACAAACTACCTTAAATACAAACTACCTTAAATACAAACTACCAAATATTAAATAAATAACAATTTCCTGCTAAAAAAATTCTCCAAAAATAAGTGAAAAACTGCGTACACATTTTCTTTGTGCTAGCAAAAAATGCCATAGAATAGATTTTGCAGATTTTACAGTTATGTATATTTATAGTCTATGTTATCATTTTGAAGAATGACCATGCAAGTGGAATACACACAAAGAAAAAAATTCAATCCTTCCTGAAAAGCAGGATGCTCTCAACAGGCAAGTCTGCATGGGTAAAGGAGGTAAAATAAGAAAGTAGGGAAGAAAACGAGAAAAAGAAGATAAGGGGAAATAAAAAAAAGTAGAAGTAGGAGGAGGAGGGTTATATCGATGTTCTCGCCGTGATACTCGTCTCGGAGGTCGTCCTTGGACATAATGGAACGCATTTCAAGAATCACCCTGTAGCATGTACTTTAGGAAATTCGTCGGACCGGACTGGACCGATACGACCTCATGGTCTCGAGGTTACGAAAGGACGAAGGCAATAACGATCTCGAGGCGTCTCAAGGGGTGAGAAAGTAGATCGTAAGAGGATGCAGCTGGCCAACCTCCCCCTTCCCTCTTTCAGATGATTTCAGAAAGAGAGGGAAAATTCTTTAAAGAAATCCTCTGTACCGTGGAGAGAAAAAGATTCGCTCGAATCGAATAAGACGATTCCGGAAGTGACGTGAATGTCGTCGAAATCCAAACGAGGTGCCTATTATGTCCGACAAAGATCAATTCGACGAAATTGAGAATTCAATTGAGTCGTTTGCTTCCCCAGGGTCTTGTACTGTTCGACAATTTCTTAATCTTGCAATTTGTTCTATTTAAATGTCCATAAATAACACGGTGTAAAAACAAGATTTATGGACTTTTGGAAAATTTTACGAAACATGCAAAACCATTCAAATTAATGAGTTTTTTTTACATTCTCATCAAAATTGAGAGTGTATTCAAATCATTTTATTAAGAGATACAAATATAATTTAGGCAACCTAAATATTGTGAATATTTAGCCTATTTTCACAAACAGCACAAACTTATTCAATCAAACACGGCGGACTTAAGCCTTTCTGGTTCTGTCAATAAGAAGCGTTTAGTTTTATTTCCGATTGACTAGAGGCAATAAGAAAAGTTTGAGAAAATGTTATTTACGATACGTCTGAAGATAACTGTTGTTTACTCCTTGTGCTCTTCCCATTCCTCTTTTTTATTATCCAGACTAAATGGATCTCTTTTTTAGTAAACACCCGAGTTTTCCTTTTATATTTGACCCGGCAGGCTGACCATTTGCTGTCAGAGATATGAAAGGGGTTCTTGTATAGGACGCTTTATGCAACCCCTGAAGGGCGATGGATGAGGGCGTAAATTCTTGGTACGTGGATTATGCCCACGTTTGCATTGAATGTCTGATTTGATTACAAAGGCATGCGTAGACAAGTACATAACTTTCATGCTTGCCGAATTCTCCTATGATAAAATACACAATATAGCCCGACACATCTTTATCCAACAAAAATAATCAATTTTCCCGGCCAACAATTCCTAAGAAAGCCGGAGGGAAGTTATTTCTTCTTTTTATCTAAATTAATCCATCTTTGTGATTCATAAATAGGGGAAAATAGACATTTTGGTTTATTTCATTAGGTTATTTCTTTATATGGCGAAATGATTTCTCACACACAATTTGTGTCATTTTTCCTTACAGAGTTGAAATACAAAAGTTATTTAGGGGGACGAGAATGAAAAGAAACAAATAGAATTTGAAAAATGAGATAAGAAACGGGAGTGGAAAAATGGAAGGAAAAATGAAAATACAAAAAGGGAATAGAAAAAGAAAATGCAAAAAAATACAAAAAGGAAATACAAAAAGGAAATGCAAAAAGGAAATGCAAACAGGAAATACAAAAAGGAAATGCAAAAAGGAAATACAAAAAGGAAATGCAAAAGGAAAATACAAAAAGAAAATGCAAAATATTGTAGATATATAATGAATCAATTTGTAATATATTCATCACATGTTGGGTATGTTTCTTAAGTGAGACACTCGAGACCGAGACTCGAGGCAAATAAACAATTTGGTATACTGTGGGGGAGTAATCAGATGACTAATTAATTAATCGAATGATCTTGAACAAGCAAATAGCCGTGCGAAATGTGGAGAGCCAATGCAGAAAGTACGTAAGTGACATTCCGTGGTGGAGAGAGATATACCGTGGTAAACTAACAGTATCAGCTGCATCTAGGGGCACTTTTGTTTAATCAGGGAAGAGAGGGCATTTCTAGTCTCTCGTCTTTACCTTCTCTTCCTTTGCAGAGTCAGTAACTGTTAGCTTATCTCCTTGCTTCTCTTCCACAATCTACATCTGCACGGTCTATACTGCCGACTCAAATATCTCGGTCACCCTCTAAGAGAAGGGTGGAAAATAGAAAGTGGGAGTTTCGCACTGATGTGTGGACCTGAGGAAGGCTACCAGATTCCCCACAGAGCCGAAGAGAGTTGACTAAACACGGCGATGATTGAGTTTCTGCTCTCTATTACCCGTTTAGTCACATTTGCGTCCTGAAATCCCACCACAAAGCGGATAGAGGACAGTTTATTTTTCAAGATAAGCCTTTCAACTAACCAAAACTATTTGCACTGCAAACTTCACCTTTTTGGTTAACGTTCCAAATATTTTTTCGTTTATTTTATTTCGTATACATGCCCACGATTTTTGAGGTTAGAAACTGCAGAGTTGGAATTATTTTGTTATCGTGGATGTTCTATCGTTAAAGCTCGCGTTGAAGCCACAGTGACCGAACTTTCAATACATAAAATCGGTGTTTGTATACATGCGTAGTGTTCGAGGTGTTCATCTGATGACGAAACAATTTTGTAGCTTGCCAATAAAACGAACTTCGAACTCACTTGGTCGAGCTTGGTTACAGAATGTATCAAAAACAGTTGAGAAAAAGTTTCAAAACATCGGTTTGCTTAAAACAATTTTTGAGGTTAATAATAGAACGAATCCTTTTTGAATTCTCGTCGTCAACAATCTTGTCTTGAAACAATTTTTGAAATTAAAAAAGAACAAATCACTTTACTGCGAGTTCTGTAGTCTGCTAGCATGTGCAGGGCCGAGTATGTTAGCACTAGAGTATGTCTAGTCTTCTGTGTGCCAATAGCAGAGGTGGGTAGTCCCGAACGCATAAACACGCCTGATGTTAATACAACCATTGCGCCACGAGAGTGCGTTCGCTGTCAAATTCTCCAGGGATTCCCAACCACAGATGCGTCCCCTCCCTACCAATAACTCAGATAGAGTTAGCAAATCAATTTTAACCAAAGATATCTGACAAGAATTACTATTTACTATTAATAATTAATATTCCATGACAATAAAAACAAGGCTTTCCTATGAGGAAATCGAGTATTTTTTTTAATAACCCCGCAACTTTGGTTTTACGACACATGGGAAATTTAAGAATTAGAAAATCCAGGAGAACTTAAGGCAGAGAGGCATTAAAACTCGAGCTGCATTCAATTTTTATCAATTCAGAAAAGGGTACAAGAAGCTTACATCCTTTCGAAATGAATTTTCGCCTCGTTGGTATCATGTATACGATGGCATCAAAAGAGCTTAATTTTTAATCCAGAAAAAGTAGAAATTTTGTTTTACGATCGTGTTGCCGCGACTGTAAAAAACATTTTACGATAAACGTAACGCCGTGTCGAGCTGGTTTAACAGAGTTTCGTGTCCTAGCGATACAAGCTGTACATACGCAATATATATATAGATTCACAGTACACGCGCGATCGTTTCACTGAGACAGGAGTTTTTCCCTGGAACACTTGCACACCATGGGGAATAAAGGAAAAAAATAATTATAGCGTCCCCTGCGAATCTAGAATATCCGCTTGGCCGTCTATAGCGATAAAAGACAGAGATCTTTTCTTCTTTACGAGAATAAGAAGTCACTTGCAAAAAAGGATTTTATAAAAGATTATCCGCCTGGAATTGCACTTTTTAAAAAAAGTGATATTCATTTTTAAAATAAAAGTAAAAAAGAAACTGAATATTCAAACAATTGTTTAAGTACAAAATGATTTTGATTTTTTTCTTTTCGTTTATGAAATTCTATTTTTTGGTACGTTTAACATATACCTTGAATTGTATCTACGATCATTAAAGCAAAATAATTAAAAAATAATTAAAAATATAAATAAAGTAATTTTATAATTATAATAATTATAAAATACCTAAAAAGCAATTTTTAAATTCCAGTTGTATTTAAAATTACAATAACAAATTGAAGCTGATAGAACATTTAAACAAAGTTACGCTTTTTTTTATCTAGGCTGCAGTTTTTGCATTCTCGTATAATTTTAACAAAGAGTGCAGTGCATTTTTAGTGTTCTAAATATAGCGATAATTTTCAACACATGTGTAAAAGCCCTTCAATCCTGTACTCTGCTTTAAAATTTCACGTAAAAATTAAAAACACAAAGACTGCAAAATTCAGCAACTATTTTTCACAAAAAAAAAGTAATCACAAATTTTAATTTTAAATAAAACGGAAAAAATTTATCTGTAGGGCAATGTATAAATTTATCATTATAATTTTTAATAAATTTAATGACTTCATATTAGAAGAAAATTTAAAAAATTTTATTTTTTATGTTGCTTGCAGTGTACTAGTTTATAAGGAAGCTCAGAGAATGAATACAAATTGTTAAAAGTTAATTTTATGATACATCAGAAACACTAGTTTCATAATTAAATAAGAAGAAATTTTACGAAAAGTTATAACGCAGAGAAATAAAAAGGCTTGCTATGATTCACTGAACCGAAAATGTTGAAAATTAATGAAAAAAGTTTTCGCTTGTCTCTGAAAAGGTTGTAATTTTAAATAATTTGTTAAAATTCGCATATGACAGGCGTAGTACCATCCAGCGCAGGCTGAATAAAATAAAAAAATGTGTATAAAGTTTTAAAACCAAGAGCTTTAAAAATAAGTCAGAAATTTTAAAAATAAATTAGAAATTTAAAAAGTAAATTAGAAATTTAAAAAATTAATTAGAAATTAAATATTGACTTTCATTTGAGACATTTTACAATTGTAAATTTGATTTTTGTACATGTTATAATTTATCCACGTTTATTTATTCGAAGCTCTTACCTTTTGTATATTGACAGAACTTTTGACTCAAGAACTTTTTTCATAAAGGATATGATCGAGATTATTCTCTTACCTGAAACAAAAAATATGTTGGGTATTATAATATGTCAGCCTTATAATTGTGAATTAAATGTAATTCTAATTAACTCTTTACACATGTATTTCAAAATTAATTTACCTGTTATTAAATAACTTTTGAAGAAAGTTAACTTTATCAATGAGAATTAAAATTAGATTAACACCAATTGATTTTAAGCAATAATAATTGAAAACAGACAAGCGTAGATTAATTTTGAACAATAATTTAGTTAAAATACGAAAATAAAATAATACATAAATTATTCATTTTCAAAAATATCTACTCAGGAAACGAAATAATAAATCGTTATGGATTCAATATTCATTGGAATCTAAAAATTAATTTATCTGTTATTAAATAACTTTTGAAGAAAGTTAACTTTATCAATGAGAAATAAAATTAGACTAACACTAATTAATTTTAAGCAATGATAATTCAAAACAGACAAGCCTAAATTAATTTTTGACAATTTAATTAAAATACGAAAATAAGTTAATACATAAATTATTTATTTTCAAAAATATCTGCTCAGGAAGCGAAATAATAAATCGTTATGGATTCAATATTCATTGTAATCTCTGCCAGCATGGTGCGCCATCTGAAGAGACGCTTTGCAACTATGGAGACTACTTTGTGTTGTTTTAACCTAGACGCTAGAAAAGTAACTACTGTTAGGGGTTTCAAATGCTGAATCAAGCTTCCAGCAAAGAGCTCAATTAACTAATTTTGATTAATAACGAAGAGTTAATAAGTTTAAATTAATTTTCAACAATAATAACTAAAAGTACATAATAAGTATAAATTAATTTTCAAGAATAATAACTAAAAGTACATGAGTATAAATTATTTTTCAACAATAATAATTAAAAGTACACGAGTATAAATTAATTTTCAACAATACTAATTAGAAGTACATTAGTATAAATTAATTTTCAACAATGATAACTAAAAGTCGAGTCAAAATTAATTTAGAACAATAATAACTAAAATTGCATGAGTGTAGTAATTTAATATAGTTTAAATTACACTCTAATTTATTTATACAATGATAATTAAAATTAGATCAGTATAAATTAATTTAGAAGAATGATATTTAAAAGCAGATGAATATAAATTAATTTTGAACAAGGATAATTAAAAAAATGGTTTGACTCGTTAGCTGGGGAGAAATTTGGAATATCTCGGGGATATCTGTTAAGTAAAGAGATAATTGTAGAATCTCGAAGCACAAGACGTGGGGAGGGTCGGCTTTCATTGTCCTTTCCTTCCGTTATTGCTATTACTGGCGCAAAGGGGGTGAGATTATTAGCGCCTTGCGACTAGGAAAGCGGTCAGTGGCTCGGAGGATAGTAAATGGAAGGGGTCCGCGGAAGCAAGCCATTGAAGCCGCCTCAGCTTAGTCGGCGATAACACAGGCGTGATTACGCCTAAGTGCATTTGCCCCCGGTCACAGCGACAATTGCACGTGTACACGCGCGTACGTAAGTACCTACGTACTCGTATCAACTACAACCGGGCTTACTACACCTACGAGAGTGGTTAGACCTCTGTATTACACTCATGTACCTACTCCCAACACCGGAGAGTGTAATACCGTACGTCCTGCTGCTTTGCATCTCTGACTCCCTCTCTCTCTCTCTCTCTTTCTCTCTCCCTCGCTCTCTCTTTCTCTTTCTCTCTACCCTTCTCTTTGTCTCTCTATCCAACTCTATCTATTTGTCTATATACTTCTCTCTCTCTTTCTGGCTCTACCTCCGTCTCTTTCACACACGTACTTCCCTCTCCATCACTTTGACACTGAAACCAACGTTGTCCGATTGTCTAATAAAACTTAAGTCTCCAGACAGCGTCTAATTACGCACCAAGTCAAGTTACGCGATTTTATTTCACTTTTAAATTGTGTAATAAATTTTAATTGAAATAACTCTTTAGCGCTGCTTACGACGTTTCGAGTCAGGGTCAACGTCGTAATTAAATACTGTGGGGTTGTGTAATTCCGCGGTTTTTAGATCTTGAATTAATGCCATTCTTTCTTTAATCACCGGGAGGAAAGTGATTCTTGAAATTTTAGACAAAGAGTATAATTGAGATATTACATGCAAGGGAAAGCAGTTTGAGTTGCTCAGGGGTAGAGTGAAATAAAAACAAAAAAGTACATTTTTAAAAATGTACTTTTAAAAATGTACCTTCAAAAATATACCATCAAAAAAACTTTGATAATGCTGAAGGTCAAGGTTTTGAGTATTGTTGAACTCAGAAACTGCTTCGAGCTCACATCGAAAACCCTGCGCATGCGCGGAAGTTTTGTCATTGATCAGAAAAAATGGCGACGCAACAGTAGAACAGCTGATGTGTAGGACGTTAAACTTTTCGATACCTTTTCCGCCAATACCGAAAGTAGTTAGTCTTTAAGGAAAAGAAAAAATCAGTCATATTAATCTTGCGAGCTGATCAAAGTGAAACTGTGGCAACTGAAACCATGGGAGTTTAAAATTTGTTCTATTGTTAACCTCGAAAATTATTTCGATAGCATCAAGAGCACGTTTGCGTAGAAGTTTCGAAAAAAACTTTATTTTTAATTTAAAAAAAAATGGCGTCGAAGTAACTAATGTTGTCGAATTTTATATAATTCTTTAAGATATGAATTTAATTATTTTTAAAGCAACAATTTAATACTGCGTATAAACTTGAAAATTATTATCGAAAATTAAATTTTGTTCATTGTTTTTAATTCTAAATGGACTTTTTCAATTTTAAAACCACAATTATTTATTAAGTTGCTGTTTTTTATATGATTTCTATAAATTAAAGAACATATTTGTAGCGTCAGACTCATATTATAATTCTGGTATATTTGCTCTTAAATATTCCATTACACAAATTTGACAGAAATGCATAATTTCTACAAATCAGAAACGTCAGAGTGTAATCATTAGCAACTTCATGTTTACAACCGCAAATGCATAAATGCAGGATACGAGTTCCATCTAAATTTCACAAAATAACGAAATTAATTAATTAAAGCATTAATTATTATTCTGTTAATTAAAATGATTGTCAATACTGATTTTTATTCTAAAATAAAAAAAAACATTAGACAAGTGCGAGTAGGACTCTCACTAAAGAGAACGGGTTCCGTACAATGGTTATTTTATAAATATAATAATAAATAAGTTTTTATT
>WNHD01000830.1:0-51818 GCA_011057455.1 Ganaspis sp. Gsp50
TTTCCACTAAAGTTTTAGTGAAAGTTTACTAAAAGTTAGTAAAAATGCTTACTAATTCAAATTAGTGGACGACTTTTCACTAATTCAAATTTAGAGAGTTCAATGTCACTATTTTCATGAAATATCACTGTAAAAAAAAGTCTTACTTTCAGACCATTTTAGACTGAACCCGTTTACATCAGATTCAATTTCAACTAAATTTCAGCATCAAGAGTTGGATTTTAAGACCTAAAACAGACTTAATCTTGTTTTAAGGCATAAAATCTGCTGGCTTTCATAGTCATTTTGATTTTAAGATATAAACGGTTTAAGATTTTGTTTTTACTGTGTATGATACAATTGAATGATACAATTTGCAAATTGTATCATTCTTATCATTCTTTTCTACTGATACATATTTCGATAAATTGATTTACATTCTTCGTAAGGATTTCAATCAATCAATTTTGGTTTGTCGTGGATTTTAATTAATTATGGGAGAAAAATGATACATCCGCGAGGGTTGACTGGAATCTTTTGTGATGAAAATGGCTTTTGATTTTTCTCTATTATATTTATCCACTCATGAAGCAATCTATCACAAAGTTGTTAGTGCGGGTTTGGTATGCAAAACAGGTCTCACAACTCGGCGTTGAAAAATGTTGGCAAAATGTTTTCACATGGGGCGAAAGTTAAGCACATGTTTCCAAAGTAAAAGACCGTATGATAGAAGAGACACTCGACGCGAGAACAATCTTTTATTCATCCAGACACTAATTAAAGGTAAACCTCGGTACTCAATTGCAAAACAGTCCATGTATGAGAGAGAGAAAGAGAGAGAGAAATCTAAAGTGATAGCGAGAAAGATACACAGGTATAGAGAGTGAAATAGCTAAAGAATAGAATAAAGAGAGAAAAGGTGTCTCTATGTGAACAGGTTCTTACAAATTAGCTGTGAATATTCATGCGTTAAAATGACGTAAAATCCCAGCTGCTAACCATCTTTTGTGAAATCCTTTTCTGACTACGAAATATAGGAATCATTGTTTCCTTTGTTGTTTATTTATTTTTGTTCATTTGTTTTTAGTTTATTTATTTTCGAATTCTATTTGTTTTTTTATTTGTTTGATATTTCATTTGTATACTATTTTATTTATTTGTTTTTTTATTTCTTTGTTATTTTATTTATTTGTTTTTTTATTTGTTTGTTATTTTATTTATTTGTTTTTTTATTTGTTTAGTATTTTATTTATTTGTTATTTTATTTGTTTGCTATTTTATTTGTATACTATTTTATTTATTTGTTATTTTATTTGTTTGCTATTTTATTTGTATACTATTTTATTTATTTGTTATTTTATTTGTATACTATTTTCAATCCTTTAAATTCACTCTTAAAATACACATTTCAATGAAAATGAAAGAATGTATTTTTCAAAGATAAAAAAATGTCCATTTTCCCGTTAAAAGAAATTGATAAGATAAACAATGCTTTTCTATGAGGAAGCAAAAGGATAAGTTGATTAAAAAAAAATGGTTTTTGCTCGATTTTTAAACTGCATTGTGATCATCCCTGACTTTTGAACTTGAGCACGAATTTTTAAATATGTATTATCACGATATAGTGTTTTCTAAATTTGATTTTTGAGTCTCTCGGCTTGATCCAATTGTTTGAGAGTTTGGTTTGTGCTTGCGACACTTGAACATATATTTACGCACGCCAGCATGAAAGCTGCAAGTAGGAGTTGAGAGGTTTAAGGGGTGAAACAAGCACTCGCGATCGACCTTTCGAAGCACGTCCTGAATGATCTTCAAGAAGTTTCTGGTAAACAGATATTTCAACTCGCGACGCTTCTCCTCTGCATAAACGTTATCTGCACCGATGGCTTTATAGCAGACTACTCTTTTCTCAAATCCGGATGCACACTTTTTCAGCTATGCTTTGTAATAAAAGTTGTTGAGTACTTTAAGTCGTAAACTAACTTACCTACAGAAATCTTTTAAATGGAAAAATTTTATTTATTCTTCTCTTCAAAAAATTGAGACAGCTGCGAATAATAATCTACAATTGAAAATTACATTTTCTTTCATTCTTTTATGAGTGAATTTTTCATCCTTTTAGAGTGCATTTTTCATTCTTTTAGAATGTAATTTTTCATTCTTTTAGAAAGTAATTTTCCATTCTTTTAGAGTGAATTTTTCATTCTTTTACAGTGAATTTTTCAATCTTTTAGAATGTCATTTTCCATTCTTTTACAGTGAATTATTCAATCTTTTAGAATGTAATTTTCCATTTTTTTAGAGTGAATTTTTCATTCTTTTACAGTGAATTTTTCAATCTTTTAGAATGTAATTTTCCATTCTTTTACAGTGAATTTTTCAATCTTTTAGAATGTAATTTTCCATTCTTTTACAGTGAATTATTCAATCTTTTAGAATGTAATTTTCCATTTTTTTAGAGTGAATTTTTCATTCTTTCAGAATGTAATTTTCCATTCTTTTAGAGTGCATTGTTGTCATTTAGAAGAGAGTGACTCTGTTTCAACTCCAGAAGGAAAGAAAATTCACTCCGAGGCAGAGTGTGTACTTATTTCTATTTACATCTCAATTATGAAATTTCATTGAATGACGATTCTTGGGTTATTTTGTATTAATATTAGAAAGGAAAATGTTTTCTTTGGTAGGAAAAAAGTTTGCTTTGGTAGGGAAAAAGTTTGCTTTGGTAGGGAAAAGTTTGCTTTGGTAGGGAAAAGTTTTCCTTTGCAGGGAAAAAGTTGTTGACTTTGACTGACTGAATCTTGACTCGCACTTCTTATAATTAGATAAACCATATTATTCAAGAAATTCTGTACTTTTCTTGAAGCGATTCTCGTTGAAAAAATAAAATATAAAATTTTAATATTTGGAATGAAAGGAATTCCTAAAATTCTTAATTAGTGGGTAAAAAGTTTCTTTATATTTTTAAGTATGCAGATTTGTAAATCATTTTTTGTAAGAAAATTATTGCGACTTCAATTTTAATTTTTTCTTGGAGAAATTAAAATAGTTTATTAATTAATAAGCTGAAAATAAAAAATGTACAATGAAATTAATAGGAAAATGTACAGAAATGATTTATGGAACTAATTAAAATAAGTTTTCATGTTCGTTAAGTTTTAAGTAGTACAAGTCAATCACTAGTCAGACAAAAGCATACACATTCGAAACTATACAAAATAATGTATGGAAAATTTCAATATTCGATAAATACTAAATATTATAAATTAATATTATAATATATTATAATATTATAAATATTATAAATACTAGTATTGTAAATATTAATGTTATAAATATTATAAATACTAGTATTGTAAATATTAATGTTATAAACACTAATATTGTAAATATTAATATTATAAATACTAATATTGTAAATATTAATATTATAAATACTAATATTGTAAACATTAATATTATAAATACTATAATCTTTTAAATACAAACATTTACTGCAAATAGTAAATACATAAAACAGAACAGTAAATTTTAACCCAACTTAAATGATTACAAAAAAATTGTATTTTTATCTGAAACATAAATTAAGTAAATAAGAAAAAAGTGACACTTTTATTACCTTACGAGGAGCATAGAATCTCGATTTAAAAAAGGCGAGTAATTCGTATATTGCAACGTGAAAAGTAGTTGCTTTTATTACGTCTCCGTTATTACCATCGTCAACGTTCTTCTGTCGTTAGTGGGCTTATCTTCTGCTCGTAAGTAGTTGGTTGAAATTAAATCCAATGGCGTCATTTTATCAAAAATAAAAGAAAAATTACAAAATAACAGACTGAACAAATTTCTGCTTTTGACATTTACTTGTATATTTTTTTAATTCCATAATTGAATCATTGATTCACTTCACATCGATATTCGTTTACAAAGGGTGCCAATCATCCTCTTATTGAATTACCTATTTGTAAAAACTTGCAAAATAATCCGTATTTTCAGTGTTGATTTTATTCTACAAACTTTTGGCCAATAAAATTCGTTTTTTGTATATTCTAAAAATAGATTTTTCGTTAACGAAAGAGTAATTTGTAATGCCCCTGTGTAGTGTTATTGTTATTATATTACAGTATTTTTACACTATAGTATTTTTACATTATAGTTTTTTTACCCTATAGTATTTTTACATTATAGTTTTTTACACTATAGTTTTTCTACCCTATAGTATTTTTA
Source organism: Ganaspis sp. Gsp50 (assembly GCA_011057455.1). Classification (NCBI taxonomy): domain Eukaryota; kingdom Metazoa; phylum Arthropoda; class Insecta; order Hymenoptera; family Figitidae; genus Ganaspis; species Ganaspis sp. Gsp50. The sequence continues at coordinate 4,201 of WNHD01000830.1, forward strand.
CATTATAGTTTTTTACACTATAGTTTTTTTACACTGTAGTATTTTTACATTACAGTATTTTTTATTCTTTCGTATTGACACTATCATAAGCTTTCAATGTTACTTGATTTTGCATATTTTGAATTCTAAAAATTTTTGTCTTCTTTTGTACGAATGAGTGTTTACGCACTTTTTCTCTTATAGCCGATGATTTTTACGTTTGTTTTTCTCCTAAAAATTCTTTCTGGAAATCCAAGTGATAAAGTCGTTTCGCGGGAATTTAGATTTGTAAGAAAAGATGCCAGCAACACACGGTACAAATTGTCCAGCATTACTTACGACAGCATGGTTACACGCATCTTTCTAGCAAATTTACTCCAGTTTGCAAAAACTCGAGTTCTCGAGTGCTATTACTAGCTTATTATTCTCGTAAACTTGCCTTTACTATAGCATACCAACAGGGAAATTGTTTCATCTTGAATAAAACATTCATTTCATAAATGCAACGTAGTCATGCATGACAAAATTAATTTATGCCAAGGAATTTCAAATCGCAAACGAAACGACTAAATTTTGAACGTCTGAATCTCTGCTCACAAAATAATAAATAGCGAACAATGTTTTTAAAAAAACTCCAAGTTTTTAGTAATCGTTTCTTTCTCGTAAAGTAAATATTTTTCATTTTGAACAAATTGTGTACAATAAATTGTATGCAATAAATTGAATGCAATAAATTGTATGCAATAAATTGTATACACAATAAAATTTATACAATAAATTCTATCTAATATTTTTTACTATTAAAGTATATTGAATTTATCACTCGGTAGTTGTTTAATAATAGGAAAAAAATATCGATTAATCTGAGTCAATTTTTTACTGTTGTTCAATTTTTTGTTCGGAACGCAAGAACAAAACGCAGGAAAAAAATGTTAAATTTCAAATGAACTTTAATTTTTACAGCCACATGCAGAATTGCAATTTATCTTGAAATTGAACAGGTGATGCATTGAAAAAGAACATTTTGTTTTCTCTGTGAAAAGTTAAAGTTTGAAATGGGAAAAGTATTAAAGGAATTGAAAAAATCAGTGTGAACAAACTAAATATTTGGATCAGCAGTCAAGACATAGTTGTTGAACAATCATAGAAAATGTATTTTTTCGCACAGTGAATGCCATTTTTCATGTTATGCATTGTCTGTACACACGTTTCGGTGGCCCATTACAGTTGTTATTCTTTCAATCGGTAGGTTTCTGCCTGCAGGGTGCATGGCATGTGAGTTATATACTATCGTTCTGCTCGATACATTATGACGTTCACTATTGTAAAAAAAAACATGCACTGCGAGAGGAAATGCAATACCGCACTGCCTGTTATTTGTAAACCTGCAAACCATTCATGCGAAGTTTTATGCTCAACCTCGTGTTCCATTTTTCCTTTGCATTTCGATTATTGTAGCCTGTGGCTAGAACTGTGTATTAATATCTTTAACTTGAAATATTAGATGTGATTTCAATTTGGTCAAAGGAAAATCTGGTTTCGAATTTTTTCTCCTATATAAATATTCATTCCAACTTTTGTACATGCTGAAAAACAGTTGTCAATATTTTTGTTTAGCAATTTCATTCACCTCAATTGGCAAAATTGCAATATTCATGAAAATTGGGTTTTCGTGGTACACAGAAAAAACGAAATGTTATTTTTGAATGCAACTCCTGTTAAATTACAAGTTATATATAGGAATTCTTTTGTAAGATTCAATTCAATTTGTTATAAATAAATAAATGAGATTCAAAGTTGCTCTTGTAATTTAATTTTTTCTGTGGAATGAAAAAAGAAAATTTTGAAATGAAAGGATGTTAAATGTAGAGCAGATTATTAATAAAGTGATTTCTCCCCTCGAAGGAGAAAATAAGTTGATTTTTGATTTTATGATGGAAACATGTTTATAGTGGGTAATTAAATTTGAATTGATATTTGATTCGGAGATTCCTTTTGAGTAATTAATGATGGCGATTCTCGATTCTGAGTATATGCTAAGGTTTGACTACTGTGGTAACGCCAATTGAGTATAATATAGTCGACCCTCGTGACGTCTACGATCTTCGTCACCTACACACGTTTCCAACGTCCTCTATTAATTATTGCCTCAGGTCAACTAAGGTAAGCCCACATAATTTTGTGGCTTATGAAGACTATCTCAAATCAAAATCCATCTATAGGACATTTGTTAATATTCTAACACTGGCAATTCTTTTCAATTTTCAAACTCAATTAATATCAATAAATTATTTATTTCGTTTTGTTTTATTGTTCATTTCGGTCTATTTTGGTCAATTTTGCTTTATCTATAGTCATCTATAGATCATTTATGATTTAATTTTTAGGTCACTTATGATCTACTTTTTCACCCATAATCTAAATTTTAGATAACTTCTAATTTTTAGATAACTTCTAATTTTTAGTATAAGGTTACGAATTTATTAATCGGTCGTTATTTTAATTAATATAGATGGTAAAATATCGATCACTCCGATTAAAAAAAAAACACAGGAAAAAAGACGAAACAACTCTTTTAACGTTTCTAATTTTTAGGTTACTTATCATCTAATTTTTTGATTCACACTTATGATTCAATTTAGATAATATTTGTAGAATCCATGTCGTTTTTGCCTTCGATTCGAATTATTGTTTTGGAGTAGAAAAATTTGTTACATTCAGTATAGGTCGCTTTGTGATGCATTTAGGCGCTTGAAATTTTGAATTATTCGAATTTAGGTGCGTTGATATTCAGAAGCATCTACATTTGAACGCGAGATTTAGAATTTTTAAAAATTTTAACGAATCATTTTCAAAAATCTTAAAAAGTCATAAAAATCATAAAAAAGATTATTTAGAAATAAATTTAGATTTATAAATAAAGGTGAACTACGAAAATAAATTTAGATTTATAAATAAAGGTGAACTAAAATAAATTCAAGAAAAATAATAGAAAAAGTAACAATTTTTCTAGCACAAGGTTATGCAAATGAAAAGAAACCATTAATTTTGCAGAGAACTGACAAAGACGAATGTATGGATAAGAGATATACAGCCAAAATAGAAACCATGAAATATTTAGGATACAGAAAAGTCAAGGCCCGCATTAATAATTTCAAAAATCGAGAGTAGTTGCAAAGCTTTAAAAGTCAGGGTCATATTTTCTTTGAGGATTATTTTTATGCTATTTTTTAGCTTTTAGAAAATTGAAAGAGTTTTAATGAGCTGGAGAAATTGAATTAGTATCGACGTAAAAATTTAAGTTATTTGCTTATTTAATTTATGTAAAGTTATTTAAGAAAAGAAGAACTTTATTGTGAGATAGTTCTTCTCATTGTAATAAGGACTGATTTGTACTAGTTACAAAATTGAATTTCAAAGCGTAGAAATTTGGAAGCATTCCAATTTACAGACACCGGTATTTAGAACCATTCTAATTTGGCAGCGTTTAAATTTCAAACATTTCAAGTTTTCTAAAATTCCAATTACGCGCATTCCAATTTAGAATGCAATTTAAACCTTAAAATTTCGGTTTTAAATGATCGGTTTTATACCAAACCTTTTAAACCTTGTAAACCTTGTAATTATCTATATTTGTATTAAATAAATTGTTTTTGATAAATCAAATGTTTTTGATAAGATTTGATTTATATTATTAATGACTCGAAAAAGCAAAAAATACTCCAAAGTACGAGAATCACGTAAAAATGTGGAAAATCTATGTTCCCAAAGTTCGAAACACTCATTTGAACGATTCTTTACGTTTTAATTTCCTAGAAATAAACTTTTGTAATGAAAATGAACAATTGTTTTTAAACAACAATAACATAATAATTGTCAGGTAAAATAATATTTTCGAATAATTCTGAATGTTTAAAAATAGGATAAAAATTTCCTTTGAACGTTCGGAACTTTATTTGCATATTTATTTTTGTTTTCTTTTGCGAATGTGTACACAGGAAGAACAAAATGTTATTTTTCAATGCATCACCTGTTAAATTCCAAGGTGCTTTAGAATTCTACATTCTACTGTAATGTTGTTTTTTTGTTTTTATTTTAAAATTAAATGTGTTCCTTGTAATTTAGCAGATTTGCATTGAAAATCAAGAGAATTGTTTTCCTGTGCACAAATTCTTGTTTACAATTAAAACAAATTTATTTTTATTAAAGTATTTTATTTGTGTTTCTGTATTTTTACATTCTTATCAAAAATGAGAGTGTATTCAAAATGTGCGATTTTTTTGTGTACAATTTGTATACAAATCAAGTTCAATTGCATTAAAGTTCTTGATTTTTTAAAATGCAAAACTCAATTTGATTCTCAAGAAATTTGAATACGAAATATGCGTTGAAATTTGTTTACTAAAATGCTCATGGGCTTTGACAAAAACTTGTTAATGCACTTAAAATTATTATTTTTTAAAGACATTACTTTTCTATTGAGACTTTTTGTATTGAGATTGTTCTTTTATATTAAAATTATGTTTTATTAAAATTATTATCTACAAATGAAAATCATCCGACGAATTTAGCGATTTTAGTCCAAAAATTATTATTTTGTGCTAAAATTACTGTTTTTAGTTAAAATTATTGTGTTTGTTAAAATTATTGTTTTTAGTTTAAATTATTGTTTATGTTAAAATTATTGTTTCTTATTAAAATTACTGTTTTTTGTTAAAATTATTGTTATTATTAACCCTCTTGCGGATTAGCTATTTTTTATGATACTGAAGTTTGCAACGTTTCTTTTCGTTTATGAAAAACTAAAAAGCAAATATTTACCTATTAATATTTGTTCCCGTACTTATTTACAACTTTTTTAAAAAAAATAATGTAAAAAGAATCTTCAGAAATTGTAAATAAATGTTTAGAAAATTTGAAAATAGTAAAAATTTGTTTCTTTATATTTTGTAAACGAAAAAAAACGTTGCGAACTTCAGCGTCGTTATTTTTTAAATTTTCAATTAAATATAGTAGAACTTTGTAAAAAAATTTTTTAATAACTCCAAGTTTATATTGTTGACAAAAATAGTTATTTAGCTTTCATTTTTACTATGGAACATCTTTATAAAATATTATTTTAAAAAGTTATAAATTTTAAAACGTAAAGTATCACCCCGAGTACCTATACTCGGGTTAAACCGTAAGAGGGTTGAATTATTGTTTCTTATTAAAATTACTGTTTTTTGTTAAAATTATTGTTTCTGTTAAAATTATTGTTCTTTATTAAAATTACTTTAAATTACTTCAAGTAGTTTTAGGATAAAATTCTGTAAAAGAAACTAAAGAGCAGTTTGGTGACTAATTTCGCACGCATGGAATAATGAGTTTGACTTATAAAGGATAATCGACAAGAAGTGTTGTGATAATACAAGAAGGAAACACGATTTAACAATGCTTGGGCTTCTGAAGTGATCGCATTGTGTCGTTTGTTGCTCTTCATTCTTGCCAGTGGCTTTAGCACGACGCCAATTGTACTGAGTTGGTGTTGTTTCCCTCGAACCTCCTCCAACCCTTGTCCCGTTTCCTCTCATGAGTCGACGTCCTGTTCTATTGGTGTATAGGGGTTGGATGCACGAGATTTACGAGCTATGCAGGGCATGTTCCGACACGCAAATGTACACCGACACGAAAAAGAATGAGTTTGTGTAATACGTGTTTTTCTATAGGTCGGTGATTAAACTGTTTAATATCACAAATAGTCCACGACCTGTTCAACCGACAACCCTTCACCCCCTTCATTCAACCTTCCAACAACAATGCAATTGTTGTCGAAATTTTTGCTAATGTCATATTTTGACATACCTGCGCTCAAATTTATGTAAATTTTTCGAGGACAATTTTCTACAAGCCTTTTTTCCCCGCCTTTTCCCCTGTATTTTTTCTCCGTCTTCTTTCCTCGTCTTTTTTCCTTCTCTTTTTTCCTTGTCTTTTTTCCTTGTCTTTTTTCCTCGTTTTTTCCTCATCTCTTTTCCTCGTCTTTTTTCCTCTCCGTTTTGTTCGAATTCTTTCGTTTCATATTTTTTCTCTCACATTTCTACATTCTCGTCAATAATGAGAAGGTAATTTGTTTTATAATATAGGAAAAATATTATTGCAGAAAGGAATAGAATTATTATAGCAAACTAATATTTTTATGGCAAAATAATATTATTATAGAAAATAATATTATTATAGCAAAAAGGAATAGAAACAAGAAATTTATTGTTTTAAAAGGAGGGCAGAGCGGCTCGAATAATGAGAATAGAGGTGAAGGCATTAACTTTTTATTGATAGATGCTGGACAAAGGTGTGTCTGATCGATAATATTGCAATGTAATGATGTGGATGAAAAATGTGAATTTAGACCTGCTTTTTGATTAGACCAATTTTCTATGAGGCGATTTTTTACACGCAAAATTTTGCAAAACTTTTTAGCACTCGTGAATACATTAATTTACAAATTTTATACGATTTGGTATAACATTTCATGGTAATGAAAATTTCATAGTTTTTACAAAACTGTTTTGTACAGTGTATGGATTTTTATCCTTTTTTCATTTTTTTGAAATCATTTTTATTATTTTTCATCATTTTTTATCATTTTTCATCATTTTTTATAATTTTTTTATCATTTTTGAATTTTTTTTTCATTTTTTATCATTTTGCTTCCTCATAGGGAAGCATTGTTTTTTGTTTCATTTTTGAAATGATCTATTCAGGATTACGAAAAAAGTAAAATTCAATAAACAGTTTTCTTTCGGGTAATGTAACGAGAATCAAGTTCATTAATTAATGTTGCATTTTAAATGAGAGAAATTCTACACGGGATGAATTTTAGTAGAAGTAATTTAACTGTAATTGGATCGAAACCCGAAAGTATGTTATTGCGAGTAATATATTAATTAAATCACTGCATAAGTGGACTTCACTTTTGAATAGAAGTGTGTAATAAGTATAACATCATCATCTCCCATTTATGTGCATTATCAATATCCTCAAATACAGGAATGTAAATTATTAATTTAATTAATACTATTATTAACTCAATTTATACCATTATTAATCATTCATTGAAGGAATCTTCGAGATGAATGAAAATGGTGAAAATTACCAATGTTGATAATTTATATCTTGCTATAAATTGTAATTAGCAGATTGTAACAAAAGTTAATATTTTATTTATTAGAATAAATACAATATTAACTTTTGTTAATATTATATTATTGTTAAAGTTATATATAATAACTTTCGGCCCGGAAATGGACTTTGTTTACAGATAACAAAAGTTAATAATTAATGCCATATAATCTTCAATATCAGTTATGCAAAGCAATTAAATATTTAAATGATCAATCATAGAGAAAATGAATCTATTTCCATTTCACCGGATATTAATGTCATTTCTTGTATCAAAGAAATTATTTCATTTAATTACCGTCACTTTAATTTTAGTTAGCTTTTTCAAAGAGGAAGCATTTTGTTATCATAACGATTTTCAATTTTCTAAAAATATAGTCTAAATCAACTAATTTTTATCTAAAAAGTATGCATATATACACAAGTTACTTAAAAGTATCAAATTGATATAAAAAGTATCAAATTGATGAAGATTTTATGATCCATTTGATACTTTTTATGATCAATTTGATACTTTTGTGATCGATTTGATACTTTTTGGGATCAATTTGATTCTTTTCGGTATCAATTTGATACTTCTTGGGATCAATTTGATACTTTTCGGTATCAATTTGATACTTCTTGGGATCAATTTGATACTTTTCGGTATCAAGTTGAGACTTTTAAGAAAACTGTGTACATATCTACTTTTTACTTTGTCAAAGTTTATAAAACCAATGTATGTGTGATGCATAATATTTTGAACAAAGTTCTGTATCAAATCCATTTTTTCCAAATATTGACATTTTTAATTTATCAAAAAGTACTGAAAGAAAAATTAAAACTAAAAGGCAACATATTTCACATTTAAGGGTTAAAAGGAACATTTTTTCAAGAACACAGTTTTTACAAAAAATGTCAAAGTTGACATGTAAATGAAAATAGTATGTAAATATAAAATAGTAATACAAAATGTTATTTACTATATATATGTTATTTATATATAAAAAATAAAAAGAAATAATAGTAATATATAATAATATATAATATAATAGTAAAATATAATATATATAGAAAAGACAAAGGGATAAAGGAACGTGATAAACTTTTTTGTGAATATTTCGCAGAAATGGAAAACAAAAATGTCAATTTGGATAGAAGGATAGAACTTTACAAGAGGAAGTAGTGTAGGAAATAATGCAAATTTTCCTCGAGTTAGAGTGACCGCAGTATTGACGATTGGAGGGGTGAAGTATATTTGGAGACCCAATAACCAGCCTCAATCAAGCTCTATTGGCAACGAATCGATTTTCGAATGAATTGTGGCTCGGTAACTTCCTCTGGTGGGCCTTCAGAATTACAAGTTTCTTGTGACAATTCTCGACCAAATTTCAATCGACAATTCTCTGCTGGATTTAAAACGGGAGAATTTACCGCTGAAAAAGAAGATATCTATTGGAAAGGCAGACTAAAGTCTTTGGCCTGATGGTTTAATGGGAAAACTTAAGACGCAAAAGGATATCGAGTATCGACTAATCGTCGATATTTCATACACCGTTCAATTATAAATAACTCCTCTCCTTTTGTCTATTGTTTCAACGCATTTTTCAGCGACTTTCTCATTATTTAAGCAAGACTTTGATCTCCTCTTTGAAACTCAAGGTGATCTTTGTCAAGATCCTTTATAGTGCAAAGCATTAGATTTTATGCAGTGAAATAATTATCTCTGGCAAGAACTTTATTAATTAAATATGGTTATTTACAGCTCAAACATGACTATCACTCGGTTAAGGTGGTTCGAGGCATTATGACATTGCCTCGAGTCAGAAAGTGGTTAAGAATTAAAATTTAAATTAATGTTGTGCAATTTTAAGAAAGCCGGTTATTTTTAATTTTATATTTATTTTTTATATACTTTTGAGATCGATTATTTCTTTATTTTTAATAACTTGAACATTTTATTAATTTTTATTTATTTAGTTTTTAATTTAATTTGATTTTAGTTTTGAATTACATTTTATTTTAATTTTTAATTAAATTTGATTATAATTTTGAATTAAATTTGATTTTAAATTTGAATTAAATTTGATTTTAATTTTGAATTAAATTTGATTTTAATTTAATTTTTATTTAAACAGTTTCACTTTTTCGCTTTATTTATGATCATTTTTATTTCAATTTCTGTGTCATTCTTTATCATTTTTTAAAAGACATTTTTAATGTACAAAGGAATTTATTTGGATCAAATATGTCTTCGTAGGCTTCTTTGGATTAATGAGATTTTTTTCCGATCGTACGCACGGGAAAACATTTATTTTAAAGTTTCAATAATCGAAGAAATGATTGAAAACTTGATAGTCATTTTTTCAAACTGAGATTGTAGTTTGGACTAGAAAATAAATAATTGGCAATTTTCAATTTGTTTCATTAAGAAAATTAGAATTTAATAATCACGATATTAAAATTCTATCCTACACTTTCAATTTTAATATAGTTTTTATTAAATTCTAATTTTCTGTATAAAATAATTGAAAAGCTACTGCATTTATTTTTTGGTTTAAACTCCGAATAGTCTTACTTTCAAAACTATTAAATTTTAAAATAAAATGCCTTTCAGTGCAATTATGCAGAAATTTCTTTAATTCAAAATTTAAATATTTTTCGATTTTGAAGGAACGAAATTCTTGAATCAACAACAAACTATAAAATATTCGTTAACCTTGTTCAACATATAACGAAACAAGTTTTACATTTAGATATAATAATAATTTCGTTTTTAATAACGAGTTGATTGTTAATAGAAATAACTGTCGATTTAAATAAATGCCGATAAAAATAAATTTTGATAGAAATAATTGACGATAAAAATAAATGCTGATAGAAATAATTGACGATAAAAATAAATACTGATAGAAATAATTGACGATAAAAATAAATGCTGATAGAAATAATTGACGATAACAATAAATAAATACTGATACAAATAATTGCCGATAGAAATAATTTTCAATAGAAATAATGTCCGATAAAATTAATTTCCGATAGAAACAATTGCTAATTGAAATAATATTGTAATAACAATTTTTCAATAATGTTTTTGATATTGATATAATAAGTTATATTTATTAAATGCAGTTAATTTTTGTTGTTGAATTGAATATTTGTTGTTGAATTGCATTTTTGTTGTTGAATTGAATATTTGTTGTTGAATTGCATTTTTGTTGTTGAACTGAATATTTATTGCTGAATTAAATATTTCTTATTGAATTGAAAATTTGTTGTTGAATTGAAAATTTATTCCCGTTTTCGAATTTTAAACCAAACTCTTTTTGACGAATGAAAAAAGGTTCGTTAACCGATTTTGTTTCTCGTGAAATATTCTTTGAATTTATTTGATTTAAAAATGCAGGTGGTAAAAAAAGTGAAAGAAAAACAGTGGTTTTGCGAAGAAGAACGTTTTGTCGATAGGACCAAGCTCCCTGTAGACATGTAGAACGGCGTGTGAAGGGATCGGTCGACCACTAGATTAGTTTTGTTCGAGCCAATTTGAATTTAGATTAGTTGTCGCAAATTGGCGATGCCGATCGCCACATGTGGTTATATAACGGATGTGCATTGTTATTCGTCAACCAGGGTTTTCAAAAATCTACTTTTCCCTTAAATCATCTCAGGAGATGATTATTTCCGAACTTTAATAACGATCGTCAAATTTCTATACATAAATTCTATACACATCGTTTCAATTTCATGTTACATTTTCACTTTCACATTCTGCCAATAGTAATAATTGTAACATTCAAAAAACGGGTTGAAGACATCTATAAAATTCTACGAAAAATGCTTATAGATAGCTTTTTTCAATTTTATTATTCTCAGTTTTATTATTATGATATCTATGGTATATGATATATTATATTTGATATATGATATATGATATTATCATTATTCCTTCTCATTGTTGTTATTCATTGTTGTTATTCATTTTCGCTATTTTTATGTTCATGAAAAAAATAAATAAATGTTTTAAAAACGTAGAGAAATGGGAAAATTTTGACAAAAATAAAAAATCGCACGAAAATTTAATATCTTGTCATGATTGCAATATAATTTTCACATTATCATCATAAGAATGTGAAAATTAGAATAAAATGGAAAGGAATTATATTTCTATATCCTCATCAATAATAATGAGAAGGTATTTTAATACAATTTCGTTTTATTATTTTTTAAATTGTATTTTGGAGATGTTTTTACACTTTATATTATCTTGTTTCGACTTTAGCGCCATTTATTATACACAGAGAAAAGAAAGTCTTAAACCGTTTACAAAATCAGTCAATTTTGTGGCTTAAAACAAGACAAAGTCATTTTTTGGTCTTAAAATCAGTCCAAATTGACCCTTATGTAAACGGTTCCAGCCAAAAACGGGCTGAAAATAATACTTCTTTTTTTCGGTGATAAAAAATAAGTATACTTCTTTTTATGGATGGATGTAGAATGGATATATATAGAACTATGAATGTATAGAATGGATATATAACTATGAACTGTATATAACAATGAACTATATATAACTATGAACTATAGATAACTATGAACTATATATAACTATGAACTATATATAACGATGAACATAGAATATGCTCAATTTTTTAATTTTACAACCGAAAGATCTTAGAGGTGCCTTTTTTCATTCTTCGCACGTGAGGAATTCGTATTATAAAACTTAAAGTATAACGTTTGACTGACAAAAGCCATCGGGTAGACACAAATGAATAGAGCGGTTGAGTCCTGGATAATTTACAAATATGTGACCAGAAAATAAACCGAGTTCATCCCTTTCATGTCATGTTTCTTTCGTTCTCTTCATCTTCTCTTTCCTTCAAGCTCGCGACATGGCAACTTTCCGAAATTAATGGTTCGGAAACTTTTCCTGGAATAGAGACTGACGTAGGACAAAATAGCCGTATGGGATGGCGTACTTAGCAGTGAGGTGTTTCCGTGGAATTTTTACACGTTCGATCCAACGACAGGCCCTGAAATTGCTCCAAGACATTAAAGAGGCTCATATTTAGTTGTCAAGGTTTTTTCTCGATTTTTACATTCTCATCTTTTCAGATGCATTCCTATTATATGAGAATGCATAGGATTCTACAAACTATTTTTCTTAGTAAGTGTTTGGATCTGGCTTTATTTAATTATTAATAATAGTAATAATTAACCTGTATGCTGCCGGCATTTGAAAAATCCAGCAATTAAGCCTAAATATAGGTTTTCCGGCAACCTAGTGGTTAATAACGAATAATTATGAATGAATGATTGAAATGAATAAAATGAATTAAATGGACGAAATGGACGAAATGGATGAAATTAATAATTAATACACTGTGAAAACAAGTGTTTCAATTTAAAGATGTTTTTACAGTGTACTTTCATGTCGTAAGAAACAGAAATTAGTATACTCTTAATTTAACCTTTATTCTTCACGGATACATTCAATTCTGAAAATTACTATACTGAATTACTATACTTTACGTATTTAATTCAAGGAATTATTTTCACAGAATTATAGCTATAGTTTTTAAATGCTTTTCAAATTAAAATTTGATGAATGAACTTGAATTTGACATTTTTAAATGCTTTCAAATGTCTATAAAATTATTGTTGGGAACTGATTATTTTATAAACACCTTCTTTTCTCTGTCGTTTATGATTGAGTCTTGTAAAATATCTTGAGCGATGACAGATTTTCGAGGGATCAAATTCCCGCCATTTTTACTGGAAAATTTATTGGACGGTGTCTGGTTCAGAGACTTAGTGTCGTTGGCGAACTCCTTGATTGATCGTACCGCTCGGTGAAGCAGTCTTTACTGTCTAGATGGTCAGTCTTCATTTTTTAAGATTTTAAACTCAAGCTACACTTAGCTTTTTATGAATACAAATTGCTTCTTTGCAACAATTTCATTTTTAGCATTTAAAATTGTAGAAGTATTGTATTGAAAACATAAGTGTTACTTATGATGTTACTTATGTTGTTACTTATGTTGTTGCTTATGTTGTCACTTATGTTGTCACTTATGTTGTTACTTATGCCACAGAAAAAAAGAAGTGTAGTTTTAACCCTAATATCCGTGTCAAAATAAGCTGAATCTATTTGTATCCTTATGGTGTTGTTTTAACCCAATAAAGGGTTCATTTGTTCACTTTATATTGATTTTCAGTTCATTTCTGGCTTTAACACGAATGCAAGTACTTTTCTAAAACTATTTGCATCAAATCGAACACTTAGTTTTTTCTGTGTGTTGTTACTTATGTTGTTACTTATGTTGTCACTTATGTTGTCACTTATGTTATATGTTACTAAAATTGTGTTAAAACAGTACGAAGCAAATATATAAATCCAACGAGAGGACACCACCGACTTTAGCATCAGTTCAAAATAACACGAAACGAATTTAAACTAATTTTTCTCCGTGATAAGTAATCATCTACAACTACACAGTTTACTTGAAAGCAGATATGCGTACGTATAACAAATTAAAAGCATCAAAATGCACGAGGATTTTGTAATTTCTATTTTATTACTAAAATTGTCACGAAGTAATTATTGTTTCTTTCCTTATGATGCTACAGTTCGAACACCATTTCAACACACAGTTTGTCACAAAATCGTTTTATCAACATTCAATAGCTTGTATAGCATTTTAGCACGATACAAAAGTTTACAATACTATTCCATCATAATACAATTGGCACAATGGTTGTAAATGCTGGAATTTATATCCTCGATGATAATTTTTTGCGTTAGGAGACATATTTTTGACATTAAAAGAAATATAATGATGCCAGGAAAAAATAAAGAGTTATATGGCCGGGATCAGTTAAAAAGAGTACATTTTTATTGCTGGAGAAATACAACACGTATCTTCTATATACTGTAATGCTGATGTGAAAAGAATACTGTAAAATGCTTGCATAAAACCTTCTGTTTAATGCTAAAGAAGTCGTGATAGTTTTGTTTAAGTGGCATCAACTAGTCGTCGTAATCTCGTAATAAAAGTTGACGATTTTTCTCTATGATCAATCATGATTCCTTGAAAAACGTTAGTGGAATACGAATACAACCTGAAAACGTAAAAATTTCATATCCTGTAGCTCCACTCTTGCTATTTATTTTTTCTACATTTTTTTTATAATCCTATTTCCCCTCGATTCAACTTTAAAAAGTTATTTTACATTCCGCTTACACAGTACCTTTTTACTCAATATTTATATGCTTCAAATTTCACGCTTTTTTTGATAATTTGTACATTTTTCTTTCTTCAAATAGTTTTGTGTCGTTCATTTTTGTCAACATTTTCGCATATCTGTGATTATTTCTATATCTGTAAATATATAGATATCTAAATTTTCTACATCTATAAATATATAGATATCTAAATGTTCTACATCTATAAATCTATAAATTCTACATCTATACATACATATCTAAATCTTCTACATCTGTAGAGGTAGGAGAAAAAAAGTACATAAACTTATTGAAAAATTAGTATACACTTTTTAAATAAAGGCAGATATTTTGCCAATGATTAAAATAATTTTCGAATAAGAAAAGCGTTTTTTAGCGCATGTGTGCGTTTTATGCAAAACATGTCACGCAGAATTGTCGACAGCTTTACCGCTTCCGTGAGCGCATGAAATGTTCGTTTTTAAATCTGTGAAGCCGCTTGAAAGCCAAGGAATAATAACATTTTCGACCATAAAGGCGAACAGGAAATTAAAATCGATTAACGGGCCAGTGTGTGAACGTCTCTCGGAGTTGGTCGTTGCCTTTAGAAATTGACACGCGTGACGTGGCTCGAGTAATATTCCATACTATAGAAATCATCAGTACTTAATCACTCTTTTTTCAATTTAAAAGTCTTTTTACATCAAACTCAAATCCAAATCGAATTCTCTCTCCATATTGTAATCTTTTCGAATTTAATTCCATTTCTGTGTTCCGAATTCTCAAATCCACTTTTTAAATCCAATTTTGATTATTGGTTTCAGCATTTTAAACTTTAAATTGTTATATTATGTGCGAAATCGTTTTTTATATTATTTGAATAATCGGATTATAAACTTCAGTTCATATTATGAAGTTTAACATTATATTGTGAAGTTTAAATCATATTGTAAAGCTTTAATGCGATTATTTATAGTATAAAGATTTGAAATTTATAAATTTTACAATTTTTTGAAAGTGTAAAGTTTAAGTAATTGTTTGAAATGTAAAGTTTGAACAATTTTTTGAAAATATAAAGTTTAAATAATTGTTTGAAATGTAAAGTTTGAACCATTTTTTGAAAATGTAAAGTTTAAACAGTTCTTTGAAATGTAAAGTTTAAACAGTTCTTTGAAATGTAAAGTTTAAACAATTCTTTGAAATGTAAAGTTTAAATAAGTTTTTATAACTTTCAAAACTTGTTGAACAATATTCCTGAAGATTTCAAAATACTTCAGATTTAAAAATATTTTTATATTTTAAGAATGTCTATCTAAATTTCAGGGAATTTAGTGAAAAGTCGTCTACCAATTTGAATTAATAAGCATTTTTACTGATTTTTAGTAAGATTTTACTATTTTGTAGTTTCTACTATCACAGAAAAAATAAAATGTTCTTTTTCAATGCATCAACTGTTAAATTCCAAGACAAATTGGAATTCTATAGATATATGCCTGTAAAAATTCGAGTTCATCTTGAAATTTAACATTTTGTTTTTCTTGCATAAAGTTTTAGCGAAAGTTTAAAAAAAAGTTTTTTAAAAGCAGACTTGACTAAAATTTAATAAAAATGCTTACTAATTTAAATTGGTGGACGACTTTTCACTAATATTTAGTAAAATTTCAATATTTTGTAGTTTCTAGTTTAGTTTAACTAAAGTTTTAATGGAAGTTTACTAAAAGTTAGTATAAAAATGCTGACTAATTGAAATTGTCTTTTCACTAATTCAAATTTAGAGAGATTACAAGGGACATTAATTGTTTCTAATTTTTTTCTATAATAATGTTTCTAATGTTTTTTGCTACAATTCTGAAATTAATCGCGCACGGAGAAAAACATAAAATAAAAGTGTACAAATTTTCAATATTTGCGAGTCAAATGTAAGAATCTTTTATGATTTTATGATTTTCTTTTATGATTTTTTCTTAATATTTGTTTAGTTTTGTATTTGTAGGAGACAGTAATACAAGATAGAGATCTGAATTTAATTTCTTTACGTAACGTGTGGTTAGTTTGTAACAAACAGATGGTGCAGTTTGAGAAACAATACTCTGGAACCTATAACGCTTCGTCGCTATGAATAAGATCAAAACTAGTGTAGAGAGAGTTGTGTCACTCTAAGGCGCACCCTACTTGTACTATTTCCACTTAAAACTTGATTTCAACTTGTTAGACTGTGCCATTCGACGTCTGCCAGACCCTCACAACATTTCATTTAGTTCACATTTACCTTGCACTTAAATTTCACTTTCCAGAGAGTTTCTTTACCTAAATCAGCATGTTTCTTATAACTATTCCCTTTCATCAAAATTATAAATCTTTCCAACTTTAAAACGCGCAAAATAATTTTAATTACATTTAAATTGGAGGACAAATTTCGTTTAATTTCAGCAAATGACATTTTTATTTAATTTTATTTTTAATTAACGGCAGTGTACTTGCTTTCTTTTTAGATTTTTATTAAATTTGTATTTATTTAGTATGAGTTGATTTTACAGTTGTGGGTTCCTAAAGATGCTAGGTTACTGAAAATTAAAAGTTGCTATGTTGCCGAAAATTGAAAGTTGTAATGTTAATGAAAATTAAAAGTTGCTATGTTACAGAACATTAAAAGTTTTCATTAATATTGATTAGTGGATGGGTTTTCGCCTTCATTTATTTTTTAAGAGAAAATCTTGTAAATGTCGAAAACGTCTATGGGTGTTTTATGTAGTTTGTGTGTGTGTGTTTTAAAATTATAGCGTTGCGCCTCGGTAGTTCATTAAGATAAAATCCTCGACTGTTCTTGATATTGGTCCAGCAGAGTTTAAAAGGGAGGCACTTTTAGATTCTATCTGTGCGAAACAAAGACCTGCATTTCTTTTCCATGTTCATCTCAACGTCCTTGCTTTTATTCTTACAGAAAATCTGTTAAAGTTTTCTCGGATTAAGTAAAGACAATGCATAAAATTGTCAAGTCTTTTTACACAATCATAAAAGTTCCTTTTAATTATACATAATGTAAAAGGCTTTTATTCACAACAACCTTTTTCCCATTAAAAGGTTACCTACTCTCGAAAAAATCCTCGATACTATTTTTACATCGTATTGCCGTTTTTTATTAAAACTTTTATATTCACGAAAGTGTTTTAGTTTCCAATAGAATTTTATACATTTTCATTAAAATGTTTATTCGTTTTTGTTTATTTATAATTATTTATATTTATTTATTATCATTATTTATCATTATTATTTTTTATCGTGGATATTATTTATCATTATTATTTTTTATCGTGGATATTATTTATCATTATTATTTTTTATCGTGGATATTTTTTATCATTATTATTTTTTATCGTGGATATTATTTATTATTATTATTTTTTATCGTAGACATTATTTATCATTATTATTATTTATCATCATAATTTTTTTCATGGACATTATTTATCATTATCATTATTATTTTTTATCATGAAAGTTCTGAACGTTCATTTGGACGAAATTTTCTCTTTTCTTTTTAGTATTTTAAAAATCAGTTTTAAAAACAAAAATTGGAATATGCCAAATATAATGTTATACCATTTGAGAGGCAATTTTAGTATAAGCAAAATGATGTTTTTAAAAGAATTTGTACAAAAAATATTACAGAAAAATTTTCGTTTATTTGAACGTTCAGTACTTTATATTCATTTATATTTATGTCAATAAAGTTTGCAACGCTTTTTGTTTCGTTTACAGAAAATGAAAAAGCAAATTCTTGGAATTATCATTAAACATTTATTTAAAATATCTATTAGGTAAACATTTATTTAAAATATTTATTAGGAAAACATTTATTTAAAATATTTATTAGGAAAACATTTATTTAAAATATTTATTAGAAAAACATTTATTTAAAATATTTATTAGGAAAACATTTATTTACAAGGATTCTATTTTGTCGCATTTTTTTTACAAAGTTGGCAAATAAATATTAAAATAATAAATGAGTAAAAAATGTGCTTTAGTTTTTCATAAACGAAAGCAAATATACTTCCTTTCTCATTATTGATGAAAATGTAAAAAACGTATATCAAACTTCAGTATCATTTATTTTTTAAGTTGGTTTAGTAGATTTTTAAGTTCATGTAGTCTTTTATTAAATTGTAAACATTCTTTTTCTATATTTCAATTCTTAAAAATAGAAAATTCTTAAGTAAAGAATATATCCTTCCTTTAAATCAGTTCAAACTAATACACTGCAAAATTTTTGTTCAGAATTTCGATAACGGTTTTATTACCCGTCAGTTGGAATGATAACGATCTAACACTTGTGGCTTTTCATTGACTGTAATGAGACACGCAAACTGACGTAACGAGAAATGTTCCGCCTCGTGGACTAAATTCACGCAGAGTTTGAATTCGTCGTTCTGGGTCGATGTCGATCGACTTTTGAAGTGAAAGGGTTATAAATGAGAAAATAAGTTGGAGGTTTTCGGCTTTAAAGTGGTTATATACGCACCCAGGATCCATTTCTTAGTACTCTCTCAAGTTTTTTCGTGTTACAAGCTCCCGAGAAGAGTAAGGGATGGAGACGATTGTAAAAAGCTATATAGAGCCGACTACGACGTAAGGCTGTAAGTCGGTTCGCTCATTTGAATACCTAGATTGGACGGGTCGAGGTTCGCTTAATCGCGTTTTCCGCGAAATTTATGAGATTCAAGCCGATAAGCCAGAAAATAAGAGCAAGACTTCACAGATGAAAGTTAAGACAAAAAGAGAGATGAGAATCGGTAATTCGAATTTTATCCTCTTATCACCTTTGATGCTGTCTTGATCTTTGTCGAATTTCATTCTCTTCACCTTTTCATTTACTCTTCATTTGGCCATTAAATTTATTCGATAAAACAGCATGAATCGAAAATTTATGGCCTCTGTGATTTTTTTTTTATAATCGCTTGAACACAATTAGGATGTAAACTGGAATTCGAGATTTGGAAATGATTGCTCTTTTTCAGCAAAATAATTTAGTGAAATGTTGAAATGCTTTCAATTTTTTATTTGTTAATCTGATTTTATTTACAAACGATTTTTTACATGGAAAAACAATGTGTCTGACCTGGATCGAGCTTTCAGAGTATGAAAATACAAGTAATGTAAAAAACAAGAATGGTGCATAAAATGTATTTTTTAAAAAATGAGAAAAGTTATCGGATTTTTATGCGAGAATTGTTTGAATATTGAATAATATTTTAATGCTTATTTTTGCAATTTACATTTGTAAAGTTTATTCCGAACAAAATGGAGCATTGGTGATTAGATTTAAACGCAAAAATTATTACTGTTTGTAATAAATTTAAATTTATAATATATAGATAGATGAATTTTGAATTACAGATGAACAATTTGAAAAAAACATTTATTTTATAAAAAATTTTTATTTATATTTATTTATTTATTTATTATTTTAAATTTGTTTATGCCGAGATTTATTATCGCTTTATTAATAAATTCCATTCTTCCTTTTAATTTAAAAGCACTTTTTTGAATTAACGTTTTTAATGTTTTTAATGGACAAATGGAATAATAAAATGATTATAAATACAAATTCTTATGTAACTTCTTTCGATCAAGTATTAATAATTTTATTTTTTTATTTTTAAAAAGTATTTCTGAATTGAAATCTATTTTTTCCTCGAGTGTTTTTAATCAAAGTATATCCTAATCAAAAATAACTATTCAATTTTTTATTATTCAATTTTTTGTGAAACATTGTTTCATCTGCAAAGTTCAATTTGAACCACATTTTTTCTGTTCAATGATTCTACAAAGTTCAATGATCAAAGTTCAATGATCATTGAACTTTTTTGTGATACATTGTTTCATCTGCAAAGTTCAATTTCAAACCCATTTTTTTCTATTCAATGATTCTGCAAAGTTGAATGATCATTGAACTTTGCCGAATCATTGAACAGAAAAAAATGTGGTTCAAATGCGTTTCGTGTTACATTGAACAAAATGCTAAAAAGATTAATTGCGACTTTTTTGACAAAAATGATGACTCAATTATTAACTAATTTAAGTTACGAGCAAAGTAATCCTCTTATAGAGACTAAAATTTTAATCTTCGTTGTATGTTTCAATACAAGGCGGATTAAAATTGTACGCTCTTCATTTTTGAATGAAATGACAAAAGAAGGTACAGTCCGAGCAAAAACGTATCTCACTGACAAAAAGCGGTTTTTCCGCCCACGTAGAATGAGAAGCCATGGAAACCCCAAGGGTACTATGTGGCTAAGAATGAAACGTAAAATAAGAATATATAGAAAATGGAAAAGAAAAGACTAAGCTCCGTGTACTTGGTATCGTTTGTGGGACCGGTTTAGAGGTGAAATAGGAAACATGGCAGTGTGCCCGAATTGTTTCGGGTGGCGTTTTCATAAAATGGAGATCAGTATCGCAGCACGACTCTGGCACGAGGAAGGAACCTTTCAGGCAAACGTTCATCAGAAATGCATGGGGTTCGCGACCATTCGGAAACCAGAATGTCCGTACGTTCGTCTTAGGTAGAGAGCCTTATACGACTCGAAGGAGCAAAGTCCGAACGAAATCCGAGATAAGGCAGGCAATGCCTATATATTTTATCTCGATTCGAGAGATCCGTGTATTTTTCGTCAGTGCGTTTTTCGTCCTTCTTTTATTTCGCCGAGTGAATACGCCAGCGGAGAATGCACTTCGGGCGTGTGAATGCCCAAGTGTTGGAAAGATTAGATTTCCCATTGCCAAAAGGTAAAAATCATTTAAAGTTAAATCCGATATATAAAATATGAGTTAAACTACTTTCCAGCCAGGAGTCTTCAATTTAATCTTGTATCGAATGTTCAGTGACTTTAAATTCGTTGGGAATTTTTTTTATGGGTAAAATAAGAACTACAACTGCAGTTTAGAAGAATTTGAAAGGGCCTAAAGATTTTGTTGTACAAGAAAGCAGCAATGGAATTTTTATGATTGGTAAAAATGCTGAAGTATGCATTGTTCTTTTTCGTTTACAAAAATGATAAAATAAGTTTCTGCTATTTGTGCGTTTTTGAAATATTTATTTATAAGTATCAAAGCTATCGTTTTGACTTATTTTACAAAGTTAGTAAATAATTATTTAAACAATAATTAGGTAATCAAAAATTTGCTTTTTAATTTTTTTGTAAACTCAAAAGAAAATGTTGTAAGCTTCATTCATACAAAACCTTTCTATTTTTGCAAATTAGACTGTGTTCCTGACATTTTTTTTGGATTTTCTTTCTTTTGGTGGATTTCGGATAAAAACGGAAGAAATTTTATGTAAATTAGAAACACTGCACTTTTTTGAATCAGTTCGGATTTTTATAAAATGTGCATTATTATAATTTTTTTTTTAAAAAAAATCATCTTTCACATTTTTGCAAATTTGATAGTGTTCCTGAAATTTTTTTTGGATTTTCTTTTCTTTGTTGGATTCCGTATAAAAAGAGAAGAAATTTTATGTATATTACAAACACTACACTTCCTTTGAACAATTAGAATTATTAAAAAAACTTCTATCAATATGAATTTTTTAGAATAAAATTACTTTTGAAATTTTTGCAAATTTGATTGTGTTCCTGAAATATTTTTTGGATTTTCTTTCTTTTGATGGATTGCGTATAAAAAGAGAAGAAATTCTATGTATATTAGAAACACTACACTTTTCTGGAACAATTGGAATTTTTAAAAAATGTGCAGCAATATGTCATTTTTTTATAAAATAAAATCACCCATCACATTTTTGAAAATTTGACTGTGTTCCTGAAATTTTTTTTGGATTTTCTTTTTTTTGTTGGATCCCGTATAACAAGAGAAAAAAATTTAGGTATATTAGAAACACTACACTTTTCTGGAACAATTGGAATTTTTAAAAAATGTGCATCAATATGTCATTTTTTTATAAAATAAAATCATCCTTCACCTTTTTGCAAATTTGACTGTGTTCCTGAAATTTTTTTTGGATTTTCTTTTTTTTGTTAGATTCCATATAACAAAAGAAGAAAATTTATGTATATTAGAAACACTACACTTTTATGGAACAATTGGAATTTTTTAAAAATGTGCATCAATATGTGATCTATTTTTAAAGTTAATGTTACCTTTTACATTTTTGCAAATTTGACCGTGTTCCTGAAATTTTTTTTGGATTTTCTTTTTTTTGTTGGATTCCGTATAACAAGAGAAGAAAATTTAGGTATATTAGAAACACTACACTGTTCTGGAACAATTGGAATTTTAAAAAAAAGGTGTAGCAATATGTCATTTTTTTATACAATAAAATCATCTTTCACATTTTTGCAAATTTGACTGGGTTCCTGAAATTTTTTTTGGATTTTCTTTTTTTTGTTGGATTCCGTATAACAAAAGAAGAAAATTTATGTATATTAGAAACACTACACTTTTCTGGAACAATTGGAATTTTTAAAAAATGTGTATCAATATGTCATTCATATTTTTGCACATTTGACTGTGTTCCTGAAATTTTTTTTAGATTTTCTTTTTTTTGTTAGATTCCGAATAACAAAAGAAGAAAATTTATGTATATTAGAAACACTACACTTTTATAGAACAATTGGAATTTGTAAAAAATGTGTATCAATATGTCATTTTTTTATACAATAAAATCATCCTTCACATTTTTGCAAATTTGACTGTGTTCCTGAAATTTTTTTAAAATTTTCTTTTATTGGTTGGTTACCTCAGAAAAAATAGACCCAATTTGTGTATAATAACGTTTTTGACATTTGTCTGGATCAATTTGATTGCTGATGTTATTTTATGAATTTTTCAATTTTCATAACGATACACTACAAAAACATGGTGTCTTATTTTTAGCAAAAACGTCTTAAATTAAGACATATTTGGTGACTAAGACACGAAAAATGTCTTAATTTAAGACACAGACACTTCTGTCCCACTTTTAAGACACCATTTTTTGCAGTGTATGTTTCCCAAGAGAAGATTTTGTCATCATCCCGATTGAAAGGTTATTAATCATTGAGTTTCAAAATTGACTGATTATTCAGATCTTAAATGTCGTTACCGTTCCCTAACAAAAAATAACTCTTAAACTCAACCCTTTAAACTTCTAATTTAAAATTAAATGATTAAATTCATCGTTACTCCTTTTCTTTCATTTAAACAGTTTAATAACGTAAAACATAACATTGAAAACATGAAATTGATCGTTTCCTTTAAGTACATTACTCCTGCAAATTGTATAATTGCCCTCGTTTCATTTTTTCTAAGATTCCACTTGAATTTGGTTCAAGAGGTTGCACCGACGTTGAATTGTTATGTAGTAAAAGACAAAGTCTTGTTGAATAGCTTGCCTCTTTTGACAGTTACGTTTAATTACCATTCATGAGCTTGAACAGCCAACGTTGCATTTTCGCTCCATGATTTTGCTCCGCGAATTTTCCTGCTAGAATAAATTGCGGAAGTGCTGATACGGGCACCGCTGCCGAATCGAATGAAAAGCCTGGGCTAAGTTAACCGTTTCCCTCCATTATGTCTCCTCATCTCTCTCCATGTGCCTCAATCTCTTTGTCGCCAAAAGACGCGCTGACAAATGACAGCAGTCTGTCTATTCGGAGCCAATGAGTTGGCTTTATCAGACCCTCTTTCCCTAACGGGCACTTGTTCTTTTCCTTCAAGGACAGAAAAAAAGTACCAACTCTCATCTTTGATATCACTTCCGTCTCATGGTGGTAGACTGATGACGAAAAACAACCATGAGGGTAGATCAATCTTTGCCTTTTTACCATCACTCATTAAACTTGAATCACCTTGATCCATTGCATGCTTATCTGTTAATTAGTTGATAAGAGTCAGGCTGCTTTTCGTAGAGTTTCGTGATGCTGATCGAATTTACAGTAATCTTTAATACACGGGAAAAATAAAATGTTTTTATTACAAACAAAAATAAATGAAACTAAATAAAAATGCTTTTTATTACAAATAAAAATAAATGAAACTAAATAAAAATGCTTTTTATTACAAATAAAAATAAATGAAACTAAATAAAAATGCTTTTTATCGAATCCTTGGAGCAAAATAACTGCCTTTACGTGTGAACTACTATTCTCTCCTTGAGTCAAATTTTGACTGCGAGAGAAAGTTGTGTGTAAGCTCAGAGGTAGTTATTGCACGCGGACCTTGAATTAGAATAAATACTATCAATTTTTTATAAGACTCATATTGAAATAGTGAAATAATAGTTAATATAACTTTTCGAAAGGTATATACAATTGTACCTTTCGAAAGATTGACTGATTAGACAAAATACATAATGAATGTATGCAATGAAAGAAGTTTTCTTTAGCAGGAGTTTCATCGAAGAAAAACGTACTATACGTAAAATTATCTCTTTGTCAATAATAAATCTTCCTTCGGGTGCAGAGCTTAAAAAGGTAACATGTGTCTTTTTCCGTCCTCTGGTTTAAATTTTAATGCTTTCTTTCACAGACTTCTTTCGGTTTTGCAGGAAGAGTCGAAAAATACACATTATCGTTCTGAAATATTCATTCGTTTTGGCATATTTGTCGCAATGAAATCACGACATTTAATTCAAAGATTTGTAAACTTATTGTTAATAAATTTTTTTATTTTTTATTTAATAAACCTTTTTTTAAATCTCTTTTGATTTTCTACATTTCTCTTTGTTTTTTTTTAAATTTCTTGTTGTAGCTTATTAACTTTCTTTTTGTTTATTAAAAATTTCTGTATGTTTCTTTATAATAAATTTCTGTTTGTTTATTTAAAGTTTTTCTTTGTTTATTTAAAATGTCCCTTTGTTTATTTAAAGTCTCTCTTTGTTTATTTAAAATTTCTGTTTGTTTATTTAAAGTTTCTCTTTGTTTATTTAAAATTTCACTTTGTTTATTTAAAATTTCCCTTTGTTTATTTAAAATTTCTCTTTGTTTATTTAAAATTTTTCTTTGTATGTTCAAAATCTCACTTTTTAAAATTTCCTTTTTTTAAATTAGGTACTTTTTGTTTTTTTAAATGTCTTTTTCTTTTTATCATTTTCATCATTCCTCTATTATTTGTATGAATGGATAGAATGATGGAATTTTTTATTCGATGGAATTTGAATGAAGTTTCTGCTGATGTTGTGTATTTTAAAGAATAAAATACCGGTATTTAAAAAGAAAAGTAAATTAATTACGTCCTTTTGGCGAAAGAAGCAGAAATGTAGAAATAAGAACATAATAAACACTTAACATGTACTGTCATGCTATGTCGAGTACTTTTGAAGAGAGTGGAGGGAAAAGTTGATGGCATGGTACCAAAGGGAATTTTCTAGTAGTCTTACGCTTTGCCAAGTAAAGTCACTTCGATTCGCCTTGAAAGTATCTTGACACACACACTTTGAAAATGGGTCCATAAGAAAAGACTGGAAGTCACTCAACTACACTAGTTGCATCAGATATCAAGTCCTCGTTTTTTATTTACTGTTTACCTTTTTACGTCTACAATATAATTATTTTTTCAACTTCAGAAATTATTTTCAACTTTTACTTATACTGACATTTCGTCTATAGGAATCAACTAGAATCTCTTTTTTTTGTAAACTTTATTAATATAAATTTATTTATTATTTAAAATTAATCATTTTTTGTGTTTCTAAGATTTTGTTTATAAGGTTTCTTATAATCAATTATAAGGTATTCTTTTAATCAATGGAATTTTGTTGGTGAAATTTTATTTAGTAAAAAATGTTGAACGTCCCGGCAATTATTTATTTTTTAATGAAAAATGCGCTTTTTTACAATTTCGACGAAAAAGAAAAAATTAAAATTGTATTCATTTTATTTAATTCATTGTTTTTTATTAATTTTATTTGTTTTAAGAATGCGATTAACTTCTCTTAAAACCTAACAGACCCTGAAAAGGCAGGTTCAAAGTAGAGCCTAAATTTCGACTCGGGTGAATTTAAATCGATTTTGAAATACTTTTTATAAAAAATAAATATTAATGTCTTTTGTGAAAAAAATTTCCTTGTGCGTTGAAAAATTCACTTTTCTTAAACGAATGAGTGGAAAAGAAGAAACATAAAAAAATATGTATATGGATAAGATTTAAAGTGAATTGTGTCACTGAATTCGGTTTCTTATTTATAAGAATGTGAAATTGGATTGATTAATTCATTTATAAACATAATTATAATTGTCGGAATATTTAATTCTGCATAAGAAAATTGAAAGACCGATAAATTTTTTAATATCTTTATATAGAAAAGATGATGAATAATGAAATGTTGTTTGCATTTTTCAGTGTCTACCGTCCCAGATCCAGAATTTGTTGATGAAATTGGGAATATAACGGTTCCAGCTGGACGAAGTGTCAAGTTAGGATGCACTGTCAAAGATCTGGGAACGTACAAAGTGAGTTTTTTTTCTCAACAATTTTTCACAAGTGTATTTTCAAACTACTTATCCCTTTCAAACTATTCTTTTTTAACTATTCTTTCTAAACCGTCACTTTTAAACAATTATTTCGATACTTTCAAACAATTTATTCTGAGCTATTCTTTTTGAAATATTCGCTTTGTTGTGTTCTTTTTAAAATGTTCATTTTGATCTGATCATTTTGATCTCTTCATTTTGATTTGTTCATTTTGATTTGTTCATTTTCATCTAAACATTTTAATCTGATCATTTTGATCTGATCATTTTGATCTCTTCATTTTGATTTGTTCTTTTTGATCTGTTGATTTTGATCTGATCATTTTGATCTCTTCACTTTGATCTGTTAATTTTCATCTGATCATTTTGATTTGTTCTTTTTGATCTGTTAATTTTCACCTGATCATTGTTATCTCTTCATTTTGATTTGTTTATTTTGAATTATTCATTTTGATCTGATCATTTTGATCTCTTCACTTTGATCTGTTAATTTCCATCTGATCATTTTGATCTCTTCATTTTGATTTGTTTATTTTGAATTATTCATTTTGATCTCTTCATTTTGATCTCTTCATTTTGATTTGTTCATTTTGATCTGATCATTTTGATCTCTTCATTTTGATTTGTTCATTTTGATTTGTTTATTTTGATTTGTTCATTTTCATCTATTCATTTTGATTTGATCATTTTGATTTCTTTATTTTGATTTGTTCTTTTGGATCTGTTGATTTTTATCTGATCATTTTGATCTCTTCACTTTGATCTGTTAATTTTCATCTGATCATTTTCATCTCTTCATTTTGATTTGTTTATTTGGAATTATTCATTTTGATCTCTTCATTTTGATTTGATAATTTTGATCTATGTATTCATTTTGATAAATTACGTTCAAAATATTCTTTTTTAACTACTCTTTTTTAACAAAACTTTTGAAAATTTGTTTTCAATTATTGTTCTTGCACAAATCTATTGAAACAATTCTTTTCAAACTATTATTTTTTCACCCTTTTTGTAATAACTGGATTTTTGTTCTATTCTTTTTGATAAATTATTTTTGAAATATTATTTTTGAAATATTCTTCTTGAAATATTCGTCTTGAAATATTCTTCTTGCAATATTCTTTTTGAAGTATTATTTTTGAAGTATTCTTTCTGAAATATTCTTTTTGAAATATTCGTTTTGAACTACTTTTTTGAAACCAAATTTGTTATAATTTCTTTCGTTAAATTTTTAGCATTGCTTTTACAAAAAAAATAGTCGACTTTTATAATATATAAAATAGTTTTCTCTGTTATTCATCTTTTTGAATAAATTTGTCCATAATATTTTGCAAAAATGGTAAAGAAAAAAGCTGAGAAAGTTTAGTTTGAAGCTGGGATTTCAACGATTTAAGGTCCGTATGATGAGTCAGGTGAATTATAAAGATACTTGAAAATCTAGTCAGAGATGTTGCACTGACAGTTGAGTCTCACTTCGTGAAGTGAAACGTGTTTCAATGGTTCTGATTCATTGGAGGATCTCATTAAAATCGAAATGAACAAAAGGGAGCGAACCTCCAAAGATTCTTTTTGCCAATGTGTGTGGGTCCATTTATGCATGATGAAAAGATGAAAATACGTAAAAATATACCTTTCAGCTTCAGCTAAATACATTTTCCGCAAAATATAGAATACTACTTTTGAAGATTGAAAGTTTTCACCAAAATTTACAAGCGTACATTAAACATTTGCATATATCAAATACGTAAATATTAATGGATCGTTTATAAACAAATCGCGACTTTTTTGTACACGATTCATTTATATATTTATATACGATTTGTTTATACACGATCCATTTATATTTATTTATATACGATTTGTTTATACACGATTCTTTTATATTTATTTATATATTTATATACGAGTGTATAACATAATAGTATATAGTCTTATAAATTAAATTGATGCTTAAAACTAAAATCTTACAAATTGGTAAATATTCTTGTTTAAAATAGTGAGTTTAGAGTGAGTTTTATTTTAGAGTGAGTTTTTTTCTTTCCTGCAGTATTAAAATTAATTTGGTTTTGCATTGAGAATTTGGTTGCTAATTTTGTGGGATTTGAATAGGTCAGGAAATAAGGTACTCGTAGGTAAAGTTGGTAGGTGATTTTCGTTGAAGACCGGAATTTCAAATACGGTTGGCCAGTTGAAATTTTACATCCACAGAGAGCACACGAAGATTGAATTGATGTTCTCTGGCCTTTTGCCAGCTCTTACGTCGCACCACGATAAAAGTCTTCTCGACCCTCTTCTTGAATTTGAAATTGAAGAGGCAAGTCACTGGCGAGAGTTCCGCTTTCTGCAAAGTTTACATGACAAATCTTCCTTTCTTATCTAACTTAAATTATCGGTAATGAAACTCACTTTATGTCAATTTAATTATCGACTTAATTACAAAATTAGTGTAACTTTTTAACTTAATTGCAATCGACGCTTTATTATTCTTCCTCGCTTCGAGCTCCAAAATTTTTTCCATTTTATTCATTTGCATTTCGTGGCATTTTGCTCAGTATTGGATTCTTGTCAAACTTTATTCCCTCTTCTACTTTTTCGACTTTTTCGACTTTCTTTACTTTTTCTTTTTTACATCCTTCTACAGCCTTATTAAATTTATCCCCTGTATAACTCTACAGCAATTTTGCTGTAGCAGAATTGTTTCTGTTACTTACTAAATTGTTTCTAAATTGTTAACAATTTTTTTACTATTCTTGTGCGTTAAAGTTTCATGTACTTTATGTTTGTACGTTCATTAACAAAACGATATCAATTTAAACAAGGCTTCCCTGTGAGGAAGCAATAAAAAAGGAATAAATTTATCAAAATAAGTTTTTTCAATTAAGAGTCTGAAGACGAGATTTAAAAATTGAATTAAGACCAGAATAATACTGGATCTAAACTTGTGAAGAGAATAAAGAAAGAGAAAACACGGAGAGACTTTAAATTTCGTTTGTTACGCTTAAAAACATCTGCTAATTCAGCTAATGTAATTGAGCTAACGAGGAGTTTGTAATCAGTGCACTTTATTTTCTACCACAAATAAAATAAAACCCCTGTAGAAAAAAGAATTGTTGAGCTAACATTGAAAAAGAAAACAAGAAACAGGTTTCTGATTGTAAAAAGAACAAATCGCTCGTGAAAATAAATAATCAAGTTATATATAGTAAATCAAGTTACGTACCTGATGAATTTTACAAGTATTTGAAACTCGAGTTTCATCTTTTAAAAGTGTTGCAAAGTTTTAGAAAGTTATTAAAAAGTTTTTTTTAATGGTTTTATTTGAAAAGGAACGACTTTTAAATAAAATAAAAATTAGTAAAAATAAGTAAATAGTATTTACTTACGTAAATAGTATTTACTTACGTTAATAGTATTTACTTACGTAAATAGTATTTATTTACGTAAATACTAAAAAAATATATATACTAATTTACTTTACATGTTGTTTATGTAAGTTGTTATTTCGTACAACAGAATAGTTAAAAAATTGAAAGTGAAAAGATTTTATTCTCTTTCTTGGAAAAAATGAGTGAATTTCATTTTATTTTTGTGTAAAATTGGTGTTTTGCTTTGAGAAACATCATTGGATTCAATAACTGAGGTTTACCCTTCTGAGCCCTTTAGTACCCTTTAGAGTCCTGTAGACGGGTCCTTGCTAAACCTCTTAGTCCCTTCTCACACTCTCTTATCGTTTGCTACCTTATAATCATCAGCTATGTGCATATATTATCTATCTTAAGATATAGGTATACTATCTTAAGATCTGGAAGCCCCATTATATCAAGATTCCATATTTTAATAACATTAATAATAATAATAATTTTCTGAATTATCTACAACATTCATAAAGATTGAACTCGTCTAAATAATTGACGATCATGTTTAAAATTGTCAATACCTGTTATCTAATAATTATTACAATTGAATAAAGTAAATATTTTCATCTAGTTTTTTATATTGTAGAAAAAACTGAAACATATGATATATATAATAAATAAATTATAGAAATAATACATAAATTATAGAATTAATAAATAAATTATAGAATTAATAAATAAATTATAGAAATAATAAATAAATTATAGAAATAATAAATAAATTATAGAAATAATAAATAAATTTTAGAATTAATAAATAAATTATAGAAATAATAAATAAATTTTAGAAATAATAAATAAATTATAGAAATAATTATTAGAATTAATTATTGGAATTGTTTTATTTATCTCGCACTTTTATATCCAGATTCAGAGTACAATTTCGAAAAGCATTTATTTGATCGGAAAAGTATTATTCCAATCAAAATAGACATTACCTAAATTAAATATGAAAATAATCGGTTCATATGAGTCTTTCTGAATCACATTGAAACAAATAAAGTGCACTTTAATGGATAAAATATACCTTCGGTAGATAAAATACACGTTTAGTTGATAAAATGCACATTTAGTAGATAAAATACACATTTAATTTGTCACAGTCTGGTTATTGACTGACCCAAATTTGCTGCGTATATAAATAAAACAAAACTACACAAAGTCTTCTTCAGATTTTTTTTCATCATATATAAACATCCCCCTAAGATAAATTTAGAAAAAATGTAAAATTCTTTAAAAGAACGTTGAAGAACGTTAAAAAACGTTGAAGAATGTTGAAAGACGTTGAAAGACGTTGAAAGACGTTGAAAAACGTTGAAAAACGTTGAAAAACGTTGAAAAACGTTGAAAAACGTTGAAAAACATTGAAAAACGTTGTAAGACGTTGAAAAACATTTAAAAACGTTGTAAGACGTTGTAAGACGTTGAAAGACGTTAAAAGACGTTGAAAAATGTTGAAAAATGTTGAAAAACGTAAAAAACGTAAAAAACCGTTGAATAAAAATGCAATACAATTTTAAAGAAAGAGTAATCGAATATAGGACAAATCGATAAAATTGCCCAGATTCAGATTTAAAGGTTGCATACTAAAGAGCAAGAAAAGGTTCCAAGGATGAAAACGTTTTTCAAAAGACTCCTGCTTCCATTGAAAGATTTCTTTTATTTAAATATATAAACGTCGACCGAGGCATTGACTGTTTACAAAAAAATTCGTAGGATATTGATATTTAAAAGAGATCCTTTTTGCGAGGAGAAACTCTTAGAGGGACAATTTCTTGGTAAAAGTCTGACCCGTCGGAACGAAATGTCGAATCGAACCGCAGCGAAAATGTAAATTTTCTTGGAGCATTGTCCTTTGTTCGACACTAAACGATACAGTGGGAGTTAAGAGAGGATTTCTCGATTTGATACCGGTCGTCCCATGTGCAGTGGTAACACAGGAGATTGGTTCTCTTCCGTTGCGATTCTAGGAAATAGGACGAGGAAACGATTCTAGATAAGGAAATATATTATTTGATCCGTGCACAAGAATTGGATTATTTTACTTTCCTCTGTTTTTATGCTTTCTCAAACTATCTGTATTTCTTTTGATTCAAATCACATCACCCTTTGTCGCCTTCGCACATTCTTTCCTCACCTACTTTAATATCCATTAGAGGCATTTTATTAACTCGCAAACTTACTTACTTGCAAACGATATTGACTGTTTGGATTAAATTAGCTAACTTCTTTTTTAATTAACTATTAACTATTAACTTTTCTAATTAACTTTTCCAGACAAATTGCTGTATTTTTTTTATTTTAATTGGTTAGAGAAAAAAGTGATACATGGAAGAGATGTGAATGACACAAATTAACAGATTTTGAATAGAACTAATAGGGAGAATTTAAAATACCAATTAATTAATTAAATGATTAGAATTAAAGTTAATTAGAATTTAAACTTAATTAGAATTTAAGTTTCTAATTAAGAGAACTTTCTCTGATTTTTAACAATAACCGATTTTTTCATGATTTTTTTTCTTTTCTATGCATATTTCATCTTCTCATGCAATTCCATTTTTCTGCATTGAAAATAAAAATTAAAAAAATCAAAATCGGTGGTACATTTTCAGTTCATTTTTAACTTTTCTATGCGAGTATTTCATTGTTTCCAAAGTTTTTTTTAGTGTGTATTTTTATAATATAATTTTAACCAGCAATATATGTATTTTTATTCCTTAATTGAGAAGGATTCGATTTGTACCATTTTGCTTCCTCATAGCCTTGTAATCGTGCCGATTTTTTATGTGTCATATTTCAGACCGCTTTAATTACATGCGAAAACAAAATATTTATCTGCATCATATTTTTACACATTTTATTGTGTAATAATTAAAAATATTTTTGGAATCGATGATACAAGGTGAACTTCAAGTACAGGTTTTAATTGAATACATATTTTACACACATTTTGCTTGCAATTTTATTTTTAACTGACTGCAGTCAGTTAAAAATAAGATTTGAAATTGCCTCTTGAATAATTAAGAAAGTGAAAAATTTGCAAGAACGGTTAATTGGTGGGATTGTTTTGATTTCTTGAAAAAAGGAAAAAAGGAAAGAAGGAAAGAAGGAAAAAAGGAAAAAAGGAAAAAAGGAAAAAAGGAAAAAAGGAAAAAAGGAAAAAAGGAAAAAAGGATAGAAGGAAAGAAGGAAAAAGGAAAGATGAGTTATGAAATTCAGAATGGAAATATTGGATGTAATTTTTCTTAAGAATTTTATCAACAAATTATTTTCGAGCTCTTGTGTCTCTAGTGGTGTTTTATTCCATTGTTTGATTATTCTTCAATTAATTAGCTGAAACGATTTTTCAATTGAGGGTCGTTACGAACGCTGACTACGTTCTCGAGAGGTTCGTTATCCTCGATTCCCTTTTGCTCTAGACAGGAATGTGTAATGCTGACGAACTTTAGTTTATACACTCGTTGCATTATTAAGATCCTGACCGTTAAATAATATTCAATTATTGAAACTTTTTATTTCTGCTTTTAAACGTTTAATTGTCGATAGTCGATTCATCAAGTATTTAGTGTAAGAACTCAATAACTATTTATAAAAACTAAATATCTATTCAGTTTCTTCGGAGCGCGTTATATATTCTTTTTATCATTTTTTTTTGTTTTTTTTGGATTCGGGTCTTATATAAAGAATAAACTACTTTTCTGTTCGAAGAAATATATATAGGTATTATGTTTATTTCAGCCTGCACAGAGAAAAACCGCACGTGAAATGAACCTAAAACTTAGGTTGCCCAGAAACGAACTTGGTTTACATTGTGTTCGAAGAAATAGGTCTTTATATTAAAATTTCATTATTTGATAGTAGTAAATTTGTAGTCAAATACTGAAAATCAAAATAGAGATTTTTAAAAATTGAAATTAGTGAATTTTTCACTAATTGAGACTTAGACAAAATATGAAAGGAAAGAAAAAAAAAAGAAAAAAAAAGGAGAAATCAGCCTTTTGTGATTTCTTGTGATTCTTGCGAAATTTGTGGTTTTCAGATAACAAAATATTTTTGAGAAAAGTTACTTGAGGAAGAGATTGCAGAGATTCTTTTATTCGAAAGTATTGCTTACACGTTGTGGAAATTGTAATTCAAGCAGTATCGTTGTTCCGAGCGATTGAAAAGTTTCGAAAGGAAATTTTCAAGTGGGCTATCATGCCTTATCTCTTGCCCGGCTTTCAGCTTTCTTGGAGATCCCAGTGCTCATTGAACTACGTAAGTTCTGCCAGTCATGGTGTTAGCTTTGGTTTGGGGTTTGGCCGCAGCAAGCCGCATGTTTGCGGTATTGCTGTCGGTGCTCCCAAGTAGATTCTACTATCCACCCTTCTGCAGATCTACATTCACTTCCGGAGAAGGCTTCAAGCTCAGCCCGAACACGAACAATGCCCGATAATCGCCACATTCACTAGTCAATGCACAACATCTTGATTATCAGTAATTAAGACACCATTAAGTCATTAAACTCACCAATTCCCTTCCACGCCACTTTTAGCCAAAGTTACGCTTTAATTGGTAGTTTAGTTCTTTTTTCGGTGATGCATTTTTATTTTCCACCGTGACTATTATTATTATTAAATAATTTTAATTATTAAATAATCAATTATTATTCTATTATTTATTTCTATTTCATTTATTTCTATTTCTATTTTATTTTCATTAAATTGTTTCTTTGTTAAAAGTGATAATAACAGTGAATGAATGGTTTATTCTCATTTTCAATGATAAATAAATTCATTAAACAATAAATTGCGTTTGTGTGGTAAAATAATATAAAGATATTTTTATAGTAAGGAAGATATAAAACTTGCTAGTAGAAAAAGCAAACGTAGTCAGCCCAACACAGTAAGACAGCATTAAAAAGTAGAAAAAGCAATCATAGTCAGACGACAGACTCAAAACCAGTCAGTAGAAAAAGCAAATATAGTCGGACAAACGCAGCAATCGAGGTTTTGAATAAAACAGTAGATAAAGCAAAAATTGTCAGACCAAATGAAGCATTAGTTTTCTTCTTCTGTTTTGTCTTATTTTCAATCTTTTTTGTTTCGTTTGTCTGACTATGCTTGCTTTTTCTACTGTTTGACCTTAATCTTTCTGACTTCGTTTGTCTGACTATGCTTGCTTTTTCTACTGTTGGACCTTACATCTTTCTTACTTCGTTGGTCTGACCATGCTTGATTTTTCTACTGTCTGGCTTGAAATCTTCCTTACTGTATAAATTTATACACCTTTTAAAGGGTAAATTAAAATGGAAGTTTGTGTAAACCCTCAAGGAACAAGTTGAGTAAAATAAAACATTTTAACATTCAGATTATAGCTTTTGAGTACAATTATTTGTAGAATGAAAAAATAGCTCTAAAAAATTACTTTGTGTTACTCAAGCAGATTTTTTGCACTTTAAAATTAAGAATAAAGTTTCGTTTGATTAAAATAGTAATGGGAAAGAAAAAAATTAATTGCAATTATTTGATTGTAGTACGCAGAGAGTTTGTGAAGTGTCTGCAATTTTGTTGGCTTTTATGTAATAATAGAAGCTTTTTAATTAAATGACAAGAGCTTGGAGAATTATTTACTTGATGTAAATAAACTGTTAATGATATGTGATAATAGAATTACCGGAGTTATTTACTTAATCGATTGTTAATCACAAGTGATGTAATTAAAACCACTTTTAATTTAAAAAATATATGAATTTTTCAAAAGTGAAGTAAAAAATGGTAAATACTTCTTTTAAATATCCATGAAACTATACGATTGCTTCACCTTTAGGCTTAATATCCATGAAACTATACGATTTCTTCACCTTTAGGCTTAATATCTATGAAACTATACGATTAACAAATCTGATAGTTACAAAAAGCGAACTGTGAAAATGAACGATAAAGTAAAATCCCAAGAGAGCGAGATTCAAGTAATTAATGAAACAATTGCTAAAAGTTACTGTCGTCACGATAATGGAATATCGATTTTTAAAAATGGAAAGTACTATTTTAATACGCGATCATTATTTCATCGATATTCACAGAGTGCCGCCAGGACAAATCAGCCAAGTGTGGATAATCACAGTGTCAAAGTAATATTAAAAGCCGACTAACGGCAAAGTTTTATTAAAAATCCTTTGTGAAGGATGATGGATATCTTCGTCAAGGGGTATGAGAGGGAAATTCACTCGTTGGAGTGGGTTACCGGTGAAAGAAAACCTCCTCCCTCTCATTCCATCCGAGTTTGGACAAATGGAAGGTAAACGAAAACGCCGAGTTTTCGTTAAACCTAAAAAGCGAAAGGGACTTTGAGAATTGGTCAAAAAGAAAAGAAACCTTATTTCCTCACATATATACCAATCGAAAAAATTAATTTTCTCAGAAACTAAGCGAGCCCAAAATTTTTACTTGGTGGCCAAAAAAAGCCCAATATTTGAGGCTAGTTGATTGTTTGAAATTCGCTTATAAAGGTGCTAGTTTAACGGACTTCATATTTACGCGATACCGGTCGGCGAACCTCTGCCCTTCTATCTAATTATCTAATCTACTCTATCGTCAGCAATCGTGAGAATTCGGGTCTCACTTATTCTCTATGAAACATAGCAATGTCTAACAATTCCTTCACATTAGCTTAGCTGAGCAAATAATATTCAGAAAACCCATTTCTATAGAAATATTATAGATCTTTTATATATTTAAAAGATTTATGAATTGTAAACGAAATTTATTACGACAAAACAAGAGTGTATGATAAGGTATAGAGAAAAATTGCTGAGAGCTGGAAAAAGAGTCTGACGAGAGTCCAGTGAAGAAGAAAAAGGATTCGATGCCTGAGTAAAAAAGAGTGAGACGAGGAAGAGAGGGTTGCAGGAAATTGGGGAAGGGATAGCAGAAGGTAGTGAATTAAAGCGGTTCGTTTTCTCTAACGAAGTCAACACCGCCAAGCTGGGCGAGCGGATGAAGCGACGACATCGTCGTCAACCGGAGACTATAGTAACAAGCGTAATCTTATATAAGACGGTGAGGGTCAATTGTAAGGTTGAGGAGAGGGGAAAGGGGGATGGGGCGAACCTCAGACTGGGAGGAGTCGAGTTATGTCCCCTTTCCGCTTTCCGGCTACCCCTGCCACCATTAAAATGATAAAATAATGTTTGTGATGGTAAGTGCCAGTAAAACTTGCCGCTTACCGCCTCTACTTTCGCACCACCAACCACCCTCGGCATAATAAGCTTCAGACTTTGTACCATCTTGCCCTACAACTTGCTTGACGCGACCTCTCTTCCCTCTCGTAATTTACGAATGCCGATTTTTAGACCTTCCTGTCAAAATGCCCTTCTGTGGATCAGGGCGCATTGCTGCGGAATTTTCATGCGAAAAGTTTGAATTTTAGTTTGGCCTGTAAAAACACGGATGTTAAAATTTAACCTTTTGTTTTGTGCGTTATAATCTCGTGATGTGAATTCTTTGGGATTTTCAAATTCATGTAGAGTTTGTGCAATAAAGAAGGAAATATGATTTTAAGAAGAAGAAGAAGAAGAAGAAGAAGAAAAGAAAGAAGAAGAGAAAAAAGAAGAAGAGGAAGAAGAAGAGGAAGAAGAAGAGGAAGAAGAAGAGGAAGAAGAAGAGGAAGAAGAAGAGAAAGAAGAAGAAGAAGAAGAAGAGGAAGAAGAAGAGAAAGAAGAAGAAGAAGAAGAGAAAGAAGAAGAAGAAGAAGAAGAAGAAGAAGAAAGAGTGAACTAAAAGAAGAAGCTATTCAACGATTTGGAACAATTTGTTGAGAGGTTGATTGCAAACATTTTCTTTGACAAAATTGCATCCAGTTTGTGTCAGTGCATTACTTTAATGGATCTAAATACACCGAGGAAAACAAAACAAGACGCAAGGAGCAGCGTGTTTTTACGGAATAAATTTCCCATTATCCTCCGACCTTAATACTCCTTATTGTCTGTCCAAATAGATTAATGAAAAAAGAATACAATGGAACTAAGTCACTGTAAAAGAGGAGAGTATTTGTTCACTGCACTGAGACACTTAACGTTCTTTCGTTATTTTTCAAAATTGTAATTCTCTTACAAAATCTACTTTTGGAAAATAGAAAATACTTCTCTTGGCATATCAGCGCACCGAATAGAAAAAAAGTTCGAATTCAAAGTGAATATTTGAACTCATTGTTTTATTTCTTTAATTTAAAAAAATTCTGACATGAATACCGAACAAAAATTCTGACTTTAGCAATATATTTTTGTATAAACATATGCATGGCCTCAAAATGAAAATACCCTTATAAATGGATTACTCTAAAATTACAACAATTAACTGTCTAATTTAAATGGAACATTAATTTATGGGTCAATTTACTTCAAATCGTTTTACAAACAAAAAATAATCGCACGCAGAGGAATTGAATTCAAATTATAAATGTTGAATTAAAAAAAAATTAAATTATTATTTTTTGAGTTTGAACACAAAAGGTAATCATTTGATTTATTGTTTTTGAATACAGAACTTTAAATACACATTAAAAGGAAACTTAATACGAATCAAATTGAATTTAAAATACATTAATTTTAGAAAGAATTGAAATTGTGTTGAATTGCATTTTAAATTATAATCGAATTTTAAATTATCGAATGTTAAATGATAATTGAATTGAATTTCAGTTGAGTTAAATTTGAAATTAATTGAATTTTGAATGACTATGATCGAAATGAATTTCAGTTAAATTGAATTGAATTTTAAAATTGAAATTTCCAATTGAATTTTAAATGATAATCGAATTTCAGTTGAATTAAATTGAATTTTAAAATTGGAATTGCCAATTGAATTTTAAGTTATAAGCGAATTGAATGTTAGTTAAAATAAATTTGAGATCAATTGAATTTTAAATGATAATCGAATTGATTTTTAAATATAAGCTACATTGGATTTTAAATGATAATCAAATTTTAAACGATATTTGAATTGAATTTCATTTGATTTAAATTTGAGATTAATTAAATCTTAAAGAAATAAAGAAATAAATAAAGAAATTTTGAATGATTATAAACCAAATGGATTTCAGTTGAATTAAATTGAATTTTAAAATTGGAATTGCCAATTGAATTTCATTTGATTTAAATTTGAGATTCATTAAATTTTGAATCATTATAAATCAAATGAATTTCAGTTGAATTAAATTAAAATCTAAAATTGGAATTGCCAATTGAATTTTAAATAATAACCGAATTGAATGTTAGTTGAATTAAATTTGAGATGAATTGAATTTTCAATGATAATCGAATTGAATTTCAGTTAATTTAAATTTGAGATTAATTAAATTTTCAATGATTATAAATCAAATGAATTTCAGTTGAATTAAGTTGAATTTTAAAATTGGAATTGCCAATTGAATTTTAAATTATAATAGAATTGAATTTCAAATGATAATCGAATTGAATTTCAGTTGAATTGAATTTTAAATGATAATCGAATTGAATTTCAGTTGATTTAAATTTGAAATTAGTTGAATTTTGTATGATTCTAATCGAATTGAATATCAGTTGAATTAAACTGAATTTTAAAATTGGGAATTCCAATTGAATTTTAAATTATAAGAGAATTGAATTTCAAATGATAATCGAATTGAATTTCAGTTGAATTAAATTGCATTTTAAAATTGGAATTGCCAATTGGATTTTAAATAATGATCGAATAAAATTTCAGTTGAATTAAATTGAATTTTAAAATTGGAATTGCCAATTGAATTTTAAATTATATTCGAATTGAATGTTAGTTGACTTGAATTTGAGATTAATTGAATTTTAAATGATGATCGAGTTGATTCTTAGTCGAGTTAAATTTGAGATGAATTGAATTTTAAAAAGTAATGGAATTTTAAAAAGTAATCGAATTTGAAATTATAATCGAATTGAATTTCAGTTGAATCAAATTTGAGATGAATTGAATTGTAAATGAAAATTGAGTTGAATTTCAATTGATTTAAATTTGAAATTAGTTGAATATCGAATGATTATAATCAAATTGAATTTCAGTTGAATTAAATTGAATTTTAAAATTGGAATTGACAATTGAATTTTAAGTGATAATCGAATTGAATTTCAGTTGAATTGAATTTTAAAATTGGAATTGTCAATACGAGATTAGCAATACCATATGGGTAATTTTGGATCGTTTTTTCTCGATTCTGAGTTTTCTTTTTGTCGGAAGCAAATATGACATTGTTCGATAAATAACCGTATTACATATTTTCATTCTCAAGTTACTCGAGAACAGTTGCGAGGATTCAAGCTACTAAAATTTCACGACTGCGCTAAGCAATTTCGTTTGATGGAAGGGGATGCTAACCCAAGTCAATGACTGAGAGAATGAAAGCGAAAGAGTTTAGAGTATTATTCAAGGTAAAGTAAGAAATCAAGGGAATAAGAAAAAGCTCACGTGACTACTATTCATGTCTTGAAATTGGAAGATTTTGCAAAGATTTGAAATCACCTTTATTCAATATTATCATTTTTCGTAGCCTAGATTAAAAATTGAATTTAATTTTAAATTAAATCCAGCTGTTTTATTTTTTACAAAACGTTGCAAATGTTTCAATTTTCAAGGATAATGTTATTTTATCCTTTCATTTTTTATATTCTTCACTAAAATGAGTTTAGAGGACTCTATATGTAAATTCTACTAATTTGTTAATCTGTTTCAAACAATTTTCTCCTTTGTATGCATGAGCTTATCTAGTTTTCAATTTGCAATGGACATATTTACATCGAAAAATGAATGTCGCGATTTTTCAAAAGCAAAAATAACTTTAGAGGAATTTGAAACTTAAAACCATGTTTCATGTTTTTATACATTTTTGAAAATAGAATGACCGTACAAAATGCTTGCTGCAATTTTCAATTTCTCTATTATTAATGTATTTTTGTGAAATCTTTTGGTTTGAATTAATGTTTCGGATCTAACGGAAGTAAAATTGAAAGTTGAATTGAATATACTAATGGTCGGATACTCGTAAGCGAGTACTGAATAATATCGTCTCGAAAGTTCGACTTTTGCGGGAAAATGTTCGATAACGGATGCTGGCTGGTCACCAGGGTAGATTTGAAAGGGAGGTCGGGGGGCAAAAGGTCGGGAGATTAACGCATCGATTAGTTTCGAACACAGAGAAACACTCTTTGGCACTTTGGCGCCGTGTACGTATGCACAAATCGTGTTTTTTTTCCTACATTTTTTTCTCTCTCACACCTCCCAACCCGAATGTCGAGACTGTACGTATTAGCACCTTTTTCAATCACTACCGTACAAAAAAATATTTGAAAATGATCCTTGGATTTAACAGGGAAATTTAGACTATTCGGCAAAGTTTAATGTCATAGAATATACATCTCTGAGGTAAGAAATAAAAACTTAAATATCAGCATTGTTGTTTAGCTAAATTTTTATTTTTTACCAACTTCAGTCATATACATCTTATAACTAAGAAACAACCTAAAAAATGCATCAAGTGTGGTGAAATTCTAACTGTAAAAGATTTTTTAATAGAATGTGCTGGATACAACACTGAAAGAATACGAATTCGAAAAGACAATATCAAATCCTTTTTAAATTTGCGGAATTTTAATTCTTTTGGAATTAAATCAATCTTAATTTTTTTTTTAAGAAATATCTTTACTGAAAAATATATAATATTCTATCTTCGCAAATAATGTAACAAAATTGTAATACAATGTAATGTGATGTAATACAGTGGTCGCTTATAACCCTGGCTGTTCTACAACGACCTTAAATAAAGCAATAAAAAAAAGAAGAAGAAGAATAGAAAAAGAAGAATAAATGTAACTATTTAAGAGAATGAAAAATTTGAAATAAAATGAGAGAATAAAATAATTTGATTATTATAATTTGATAAAAAAATATGATAATTATAATTTGATAAAAATAATTTGATTATTATAATTTTATAAAAATAATTTGATTATTATAATTTGATTAAAATAATTTGATTATTATAATTTGATTAAAATTATTTGATCAAATAATTTGAGAAATTAAAACAATTTGAGAGATTAAAGTAATTTGAGAAACTGGAACAATTCGAGAGATCAAAATAATTTGAGAGATTAAAGTAATTTGAGAAACTGGAACAATTCGAGAGATCAAAATAATTTGAGAGATTAAAATAATTTGAGAAACTGGAACAATTTGAGAGATCAAAATAATTTGAGAGATTAAAATAATTTGAGAAACTGAAACAATTTGAGAGATTAAAATAATTTGAAAAACTATAACAATTTGAGAGTCAAAAATAATTAAGAATATAATTGTTGAAGGAATAATATAATTGAGAAAATAATACAATATTACTTCAGAGAGTAATGTTGATAAAATGAAATTAGAAAACACATGTGGTTAAAGTATTCAGTTTATAGAAAAAAGCAAAAGAATGGCTTTAGTGAAATTTACAATTTTGAACTGGCACTTAATTAATAGAATGGCCTGAGCGATATTGAATTGAGGAATGCAATTTTTCCCATTAACAAGCGGTTTTGATTGTTTCGAATGTTTCATTGCTTGTTCGTTTCATGAAAGCTTTATTAAGACAAATTTAATTTTCGCCTTCATGTACAGTGATTAAATGTTAGTTTATTCGCGGCACACAAATTGCATAAAAATGCATTTGATAAAAAGTGCGCTACAGTGAACATTGAATAATCAATTTAAATAGAAATTGGAACACTTTCAAAATATCGAAATATATTCGACTATTTTCAATGAAAACTGCTACCCCCTTTGCATAGGCAGGGATTGAGGCTTTAACGCTCCGATTAGTCGGAAAATCTGAACACATTGAAACACTTTTCAGCACTTTAGCAAAGTATACATTGTGAATATCACAGTCTTTTTTCTCTCTTTTTCACTCTCTTTTTCTCTCTCTTTTACTCTTTCTTTTACTGTCTTTTTTCCTTTCTCTTTTCCTCTTTTTTTTCCCCTCTTTTTCTCTTTTTTTCCTCTTTTTTTCTTTCTTTTTTTTTCTCCTTTTCACAGTTTACTTAAAAGTATCAATTTGATACTTTTTGGTATCAAGTTGAATCTATTTGGTATCAAGTTGATATTTTGAAGAAAACTGTGTTCTTTCTATTTTTTTCTCTTCTTTCTTTCTTTCTTTCTTTCTTTCTCTTTCTTTTTCTTTCTTTCACTCTTTCTCTCACTCTTTCTTTTCCTTTTTATCTCCTTTTTCCTATTTCTCTGTATTCTTTTTTTCTGTCTTTCTCTTTCTTCCTTTTTCTCTCTGCCTCTTTTTTCTTTTTTTCTTTTTCTCCTTTTTTGTATATCAGATTTGTTCGTTCTATCTTGTTTTCTCTCTTGGTTTTTGTATCATCTTGGCTTCTGAAATAGTTGGTTTTTTCTAGTTTGGCGCCTTGTTTAAAAAGAAAATTATACAGTTTTACAATTGGAATTGTGCACATAATGTGAGTTGAGATGTTTGTTTTGAAAGGGGAGCAATTATCTCATCCCGACTGGGAAAGTCTCGGTTGTTATTGCGAGAGAAAAGCTAGGGGATGAAAATGAGCAAGCGAGGAATAAAAGGTTGTTATTTATTTTTTAAAAGACTACAACTTAAGGAACTGAAGAAAATGGAGTTCAATTGATGTCGTTTTTGCTTGCAATGAGGCATAATTAATGTTGTTTTTGCATGAGAATGAAGATCGTTTAATACTACTTTTAATTTTTAATGGTAATGGCTACTTATACATTTATAGCGAATTAGTTAAGTAAATAAATAAGTAAGTAGTTATAAATAATTTTAACTACCTTCTATTATTATTTACATACTAGACTGCTATTTATAGTAGTTTAGTATAAACAAAAATAGCAGTAGTTTAGTATAAATAGTAGTTCCGTATAAATAGTAGTTCTGTATAAATAGTAGTTCCGTATAAATAGTAGTTCTGTATAAATAGTAGTTGTGTATAAATAGTAGTTCCGTATAAATAGTAGTTCTGTATAAATAGTAGTTTAGTAGGAATAGTAGTTCCGTATAAATAGTAGTTCTGTATAAATAGTAGTTTAGTAGAAATAGTAGTTCCGTATAAATAGTAGTTTAGTAGAAATAGTATTTGTACATAAATAATAGTCACTCTCATTTTTCCCGCTCACGTTTCTTTTTAATTTGACAGTAGTAAAAATGCTGATTCTGATTATTCAAAAAGAAAATCTACTGTGACGAAAATGTTTATCCCTGTAGGGGAATATCTTTCCCAGTGTATAAACTTGGGTTGAATGAGTATGATTTTTGAACAGCGATTTACCATTTTTGTCTGGTTATTAAAAAGCTTTCAATCCCTAGACCATAGTGCACGTCATTGTAGATCGTTTGTTTAAAAATGTTTGTGACGCCGACGAATATTCGTCGTAAAAAAGTTTTACTGGTTATCTGCTAAAATGGGCGAAGTTTTTGAAGGGCGGATGTTATATGTACAGCTGACAAGGGGTAATCGGACCAAAATCGCTCGGTTATATTTTTTCACGCTATGAATACTCTCCGTAAATTTTAAACTTGTAGGAAAAT
Organism: Ganaspis sp. Gsp50; assembly: GCA_011057455.1. Classification (NCBI taxonomy): domain Eukaryota; kingdom Metazoa; phylum Arthropoda; class Insecta; order Hymenoptera; family Figitidae; genus Ganaspis; species Ganaspis sp. Gsp50. Next base: position 49,020 of record WNHD01000830.1, read on the forward strand.
ATGCATGTTATCGAATTTCCCTTGCTTTAAGATAATCAAGTATTTCTTTGTAAATACGTCTTGAGTGTAAAACTAAAGATAGTAGTTTTTTAAGAAACATGGACATTGGTTAGATAAATATTAATTAGAGACATTAATTAGAGACATTAATTAGAGACATTAATTAGAGACAATTATTAAATAAACATTCATTAGAGACATTCATTAAATAAATATTAATTAGAGACGATTATTAAATAAATATTAATTAGAGACGATTATAAAATGAACATTAATTAGAGACAATTATTAAATACACATTAATTAGAGACATTAATCAAATAAACATTAATTAGTGACATTAATTTAATAAACATTAATTGGAGTCATTAATTAAATAAACATTAATTAGAGACTAAATTTGGGAATTATTTTTAAAAAGTTTAAAAGCTTTCTTAAAATATAATTTGATTAATCTGAGCCGAGATAATTATATTGCTTTTTAATGCTTCATAATTATACATAAATAATTATAGATCGTTCAAATTTTGAACTCTGAGGTAGTGTAGAATGAAAAAGGGCTAATTGCGGAAATTGTTGATTGAATCAGAATTTTAAAAACCTTCTTTAGAGTTAGCTTTTAGCGGTTCTGTTGCCCACTAATTATTAGATTCAAGTTGAGTGTTACTTGTTGTGAGAGTGACTTTTCCTTCATGAATAATGTGCCAGACGAATTGATTTTAGACGAGTTCTATTGTAATGCATTTATCTTCTTAACACGCGAAAGATATTTTTAGACTTTTAGAGTTTCATGTACTATCAATAATTCAGAAAATTTTTAATGTTCCTTAGAAAAAATAAAATCCAGTTTATCGTCACAGAAAACCGAATTCGAAGTTTGATGGTAATGTTTAAAGTTCGATAATTTTAATTATAACACTATTTTATTTTTTATTTGTATTTAAAGCAATCAACTGAACTTTTCTAAAACATTTTTTCTCTCTTAATGTTTTAGAAAAGTTATGTTGATTTATATTAAGTTTTTATTGTTTAAGTTATTTTAACTTGTTAAGCTTTTATTGTTCAATAATCTATTTTGTAGACTTTATATTATATAAGTTACATTATTTTTTGAAGAACAAAAGTGCAGTTTCTAATCACATTACTTTTGTAGTTACATAATGAAAAAAGTTACAAATTGTTAGAATTGACTGGATTATTTTGGCATTTACAAGATAAAAATGGCGCTGAAAGGAGCATTGTTGGCGAAATGAAATAAATCTTGATGAATTCTTACTTTTGGATGCGGAGCTTCCGAAACAAAGTAGTTTCAATTGCCCAAGTTTCTTGAGCAAGAGTATAGAAACAATTGTCTCAGTTCTCGAGTCGGAATATCAGGAACTTGTTTCCATATCCCGCGGTTTCATCCAGCCCTTCATAAATCAAGGCCTGGCTTAGTCTGAGAAGCCTTAGTCGAGCTCGCAGTATTGTTTTGCCTTTACAACAGCCATCTCAGCAATTGAGTCCAGCTGTATGGTTTCTGGCGAAATCAATCTCGAGTCCTGATTGTTGCTGGACCATGTTGATGTAACCGAGTTGAGTTGAGTTGAGTTGAGTTGAGTTTAGTGAGAGTGAGGAAATGGGTTGGCAAAATAGACACACTGTGGATGCTGTAGCGACAGATATTGCCAGTACTCGCAGTTTGAGATCCCGAGTGTGTGTTTTACGCGAGAACAGACATAGAAGGAGAGACGATGCCTCGATGGATAGGAAGGACACACACTGATCTCGATTTAGCTTTCGGTACATGAATGGTCAAGCGTAGCCGAGCGGGCACTCCAAAGTAATCGAAATCCACGGAGGAAAAGGGACACGATAAATTACTGTGACCGACTCGACATCGATCCTAAATACGTACGCTTTTAGCTTTCACTTTGTTCTTCGCTCTCCGATTCGGCTCGTCTTTCTTCTCTTTCTCCCCATCTGTCTCTCTTTGCTCTCTTCCGATCTGTCTCTCTTTCAACTCTTGTGATCTGTCTCTTTTCTCGCTCTTGAGATTTCTCTCTCTTTTGCTCTCTCTTCCTCTCGTTCTCTCTTTTTCTTTTTCTCTCTTTCTCTCTTCCTCTCGTTCTCTCTTTTTCTTTTTCTCTTTCTCTCTCTTTCTCTCTCTTTCTCTCTTTCTCTCTTTCTCTCGTTCTCTCTTTCTCTTTTTCTCTCTTTCTCTCTTTTTCTCTTTCTCTCTTGCTATCCGTCTCTTTCGGCTCTTTAGATCCTTCTCTCTTCATCGTCGTTTGTCTGAATCTTCTCACTTGCTCCGAATGTCGTCTACGTGCCTCCACCCTCCGCCAAATGTATATTCGACGATTCCGCATCAGACGATGTATGACGATGAGTAGACGAGATTTCCTCGATCCATTTTAGACTCGATAATGCTCGAGAGAAAGCTGCCAGGTATTGGAATTTATCGAATAGTTGCAAAGCACGTGTTGAAACTGATTTTTCAATATTTTTATGAATTGTCGGTTTTATATGTAATTTAAAAACTTTTTGTTTACAAAATTACAAATAAATTCTTATCAAACAGACCATCAGTATTTTATAAATTTACAAAATTTCGTAATGATGTATTTATTATTTTATTAGTAAAACGGTGGACAATTTTTCGTTACGGACGTGATTATTTTTCTATCAAATGTCCATCAATGTTCCATCAAGTGTTAAATATTTATAAAACACTTTTATTTTATTTACTTTATATTTTATTTTATTTATTTTATATTTTATTTTATTTATTTTATATTTTATTTTATTTATTTTATA
>WNHD01000831.1:0-24366 GCA_011057455.1 Ganaspis sp. Gsp50
ACATTAATTTTTAGTCTGGATTGTTTAAACAATTAATTAATTAATTACTAGATATTCTATGACATTGAATATTAATTATCTGGAACTATATTCCTTCGAGTGATTTAAAAGTATAATAATTATGTTAATTATATTTATTTTATTTAATTAATTAATTAATAGTTACGGGACGTGACAGTAGTTTAATTTTTTTTACTAAATATATATTGGCCTTTATTGAAAAAATATCAAATCTTTTCTAGATTATTCTGCAGTTATAAAAATAATTATAAAACAATTTAAAGAATATTAATTCAAAAGTAGAATTTAAAGAATAGAATAAACCGAATTGCATTTTAAATAGCAACACATTTTTATAAAAGAATAATTATTTTTAGAAAGAAAACGAATTACTACTCACGTTCTATGAGAAAGCAAAAAATGTAGACTATTTGAACATTAAAATACTACATTTTAATTTTGTAAAATAATATTCTTAATTAACTCCACATTCTTTTATTTATACGTAACAAGTAAAACAAAAACCCCCTTTCTTAATAAATTGATCATTCTTAAAATATTCTAATCCTAGATTAAGAAATTTTCAGTTTCATATTCCATCAAATTTTCTGAAAATTATGCCCAGTTTTCGGTAAACATAACCGACATAACCTTTTAAGATCATATGTTCACTCTTAAAATCATTAATTTTCTTAGCTGTAAAATTTGGGATTTTAAATACATTGTCTTTAATCTATTATAAATATTATGCACTGCATTATCGCTTCAAACTTTGCGTAAAACACTTGCTGATACAAAACAAAAACAATAACAAATATAAACCAATATAAACAAACACTATAAAAACAAACAAATTCAAAAATCGATATCGCAATCGATTTTTTTGACAGAGTGCGGAACATACGAGAAAGAAAAAAGGTTTGGACAAGTTCGTGGGGGGAAAGTGCAATAAATAATTGAGTTAAGTGCGCTACCGATGATAAGAATAATAACTCAATTACATTTTGTGACTTTTATAATAATAAATAATATTAAAATAATGCACTGATCTCTATTAAATAATATTAAATAAAATATTCAAAAATATCTCATGTTTAAGTCGCTCCCTCTAGTGAATGTAATTAGCATTAGGGTTTTAAGACTCTTAACAGTCTTAACAAAGGTGACAAGCCAGCCATGGCAATTGTCAAACAAAAACAACTTTCTATTCCCCTAGACACACATGCGTGCACCAATAGGGAAAGAGATTTAAAAAAAACTTGTCCAGTTTTTCTGTCAAACTAGGGACTTTTTCGCTTTTCCAGAAAAATAAAATAAATACAATATGGCGGAGACATAACACGCAAGTTCTTTCTAAGGTGTTTTGTTTGTCTAATTTCGACAAAACTTGCATTTTTTAAATCAACGAACATCAAAATTGGATTATTTTTGTCGTCTACGAATTTCCCGATTATAAGTTTCAGTGCTACCTAACCTCGTTTAGTGAAATTTACTCTCAAAATGCAGTGCCGAAAGTTGTAGAAGACAATGTTATTGTGTCTTGAACTGGACTCACGAAGGAAAAATTGTTATGAGTCCTTCCTTGGGTTCAGCTTCTAGTGCAATGATTCTTAAAGCGGTGAAATAATAGGTCAGGATTAGATCCCTATTATTTTTACCCAAAATGACAGTGATGAAAGCATCTTGTTGAACCATGGAGGCTGACATCGACGTTGTTAAGGGGGATGGGGGTGGTGAAACTGGTCCAGGATGCTCTGGGTATTCGAGCATGGTCCACAGTAAAAAAGTCATCAAACATGCTCTTCGACAGCAGGCTAAAAGGCGGAGAAAAAATACAACAATTGCAGCTGGAAATTCTCGCACTTTGCCACGCATCGTCGTCAAACCCTTGCCACCACCTCCTCCCAACGATCCACCCTCACCTGTCAATAATTTACCACACGTTAATTCTGGTAATTATTTAAAAAACAATATTCTCGACACTATAGCTTTACTTTTAAATTTGTTCTCTTTTTGTCAAAAGAAACAGAAAATGGTAAACAATACCCTTTGTTTGGATTCTTTGTGCCTTAAATTAAATTTTATTATGGTTTTTGTCATTCGTATTGAAGAAGTATCATTTTAGATCGTGCTGGATTTAAAATTTCTTAAGAACCAAACTTTTTTTGGTTATGTCAAGTGCGTGTTTGTAATTCTGTAAATTTACTACGTAAACAAACAAATTTAATACTATGAGAGTATGTATTGTTTTTTTTGTTTTGTTGCGTTTTGCAATGTTACGTTTAATACAATCGACAAGATAATAATAGTAATAATACTACTACTACTACTACTACTACTACTACTACTACTACTACTACTACTACTACTGCTACTACCACTACTATACTACTAACAATAATATTAATAACTGTTTTAGTTAACATTTATCAAAGATTTCTGAAAATGGCATGAAGTGTGAAAATTTAACTATTAATTAATGCATTAATTTATTATTATGTATTATTTTATTATTATTATTTTATCATTATATATTATTTTTTTATTATGTATTATTTTATTATTATGCATTAATTTAACTATATAATTGTAATTAAAATAAATGTTGAATACAGTTGTCGAAGAACCTGCAGCGACGATGAGAGAAGTATTAGCTAGTTTGCCAGGGTTTAGTTTGAAGTCAGGAAGGAGACGATCCACGAAAAGATTATCGGCGGCTGCACAATTGGAAGCAGGATTAGTTGATCTCGAATCTCCGGCCAGTATTCTCGCCAGTACGAGTTTGCGAGCTTTACTAAATAGGCATACTTTTCAAGGCCTTCCTCCTTTATATCAGAGGAAACTTGCCCAATTATTACCTTCTGTCGACAGACAGGTACGTCTAAAAACAATAAATACTACTCAAAAAGGAGCAAAATAATATCTAAATTCAAAAAAGTTTTCAGAACATTCCAAAAAATTCTCAAGTATTCCATAAAATTACTAAGCCTTTTTTAACATTATTCAACCTTCTAAAATTATTTAGAAATTATTTTAGACCTAAAAGATTCTTAAATATTTTGAAACCAAGATTACAAAATTGTAGATTGAAATGTCGAATAAGTGGATCAAAATCAGATTTTAGAATCTTTTAAAAAAACATTCCATATAAAATGCACAAAACATTCTATATAAAATGCATAAAACATTCTATACTCAGCCTTTTAAAAGATTCTTAAACACTGTGAAAACAAGATTAAAAATCGTATTAAAGAATCGTATAAATGTTAAAGTTAATTCGCGTTGTATTACATATATTTTATACATGTATTTTATATATTTACGTAAATATATATTTTCAGGACGCGGCTATCTCAGGGCTGAATAACGAATTTTTCGCAAGGGCCTGTTTGGAGTGGCGCAAACGGCTAGCAGAAGGAGAATTCACTCCCGAGAATCAGCAGAGATTGAAAATGGAAGCTGAGAGAGATAAAAACAAATTGGATCCGTGGAAGCTAAAACATTTCGAGCCAATTTGGGGCGAAAAGAGAGAACCAAAATTAAGATCAGGATTCCACTGTGCAGAACCAAGATCTGTGGGTGCGGTTACACGATCAAGTCTTCGTTTGCGACCTGAAGCAAATGTGGAGCACGTTGTGCCGGAAAATACCCGATGTCTTGCCGCAGTTACGGAAAAGAAAATGGAGGAAGTTGTTCCCGAAGCAATCGTTGTCCCCGATAGTGTTCCGAGTGTTCAGGACATTCCGCAAACCTTACCCGAGTACGAAGTCACTGTACAAATTTTGGAGGAAGAAAATCTCGAGGAGCCTGTCATTGTAAATACAAACCCTGAAGAAATGATCAAAGAGCAAGTTGAAGAAAATGATAAAGAGATGGTTGAAGTTCCTGATTCGATTCAAGAAACAGAGAGTCAGGAAGCCAGGCAAGAAATTGAAGAAGATATGAGTGAAGAGCGAATCGAGGAAATTGAGGAAATTGAGGAAATTCACGAAGAGCCCGAAGAGGAAATGTTAGATAGTATAGAGATTTCGCAGAATATTTCACAAAGCGAGGAAATAACGCATACAATTGAATTGCAAGAGCAGAAAGAAAAGATTCACGAAGAAATTCCGGATTGGGAGAAAATGCAGGGTATGAATCCTCAACTTTCTTCCAATGAGGAAATCGAATGCTTGTCACACGTTTCAGACGAGATTTCCCAGACTTCGGAGGAACTTTCTCAAACGTCCGAAGAGCCTTTGCAATTCAACAAGGAACAGTTTTCTCAGCTCACCGATGAACAAATTTATCAGCTCGAGTGTGAAAACAATTCTACCTCTCCCCAAGATCTCATGGCGGATGATTCTGAAATTATAATCAGTCAAGGCGAAGTTCATGAAATACAACACGAAATTCATCCGGAAATTCGACATGGACATTCGGAAAGTCGACATGGACGTTCGGAAATTCGACATAGACGTTCGGAAATTCGACACGAACATTCAGAGGTTCATTCAGAAATTCAAAATGAGATGCATTCTGAACAAAGTGAAATGCATTCTGAAATTCAAAACGATATGCATAATGAAGTTCGACACGAAGTGCATTCTAAAATTCAACATGAAATGCATCCTGAAATTCAACACGAAATGCATTCGAAAATTCAACACGAAATGCATCCTGAAATTCAGCACAAAATGCATTCGGAAATTCGGCACGAAATACATCCGGAGATTCGACATGAAATTCATTCGGAAATCGAACACGAAGTACAACCAGAAATGCATCACGAAATTCAACAAGAAATACATCACGAGATTCAACAAGAAATGCACCACGAAAATCGACAAGAAGTGCCCCACGAAATTCAACAAGAAATGCACCACGAGATTCAACAAGAAATGCATCACGAAATTCAACAAGAAATGCACCACAAGGTTCAACAAGAAATACATCACGAGATTCAGCAAGAAATACATCACGAAATTCAGCAAGATATACATCACAAAATACACCACGAAATGCAACATGATATACAGCAAGAAATTCATCATGAAATTCAGCAAGAAATACATCACGAAATTTCACAAGAAATACATCACGAAATTCCACAAGAAATACATCACGAAATTCCACAAGAAATACATCACGAAATTCAACCTGAAATGCAAACAGAGCTGCAGGTGGAAATGCAAGCGGATATACAAACTGAAATGCAGACTGAAATTCAACCTGAAATTCAAGGATCGAATGAAAATTGTACAGATCCTGAGCCTCAAATTCCAGAAGGAATGGAAATCGACATAGAGACTTTACAACGCATCCACGAGCTTGAGGTTCGAGGGGAAATGCGAGAAGCTTATGAAGAAATATCAGGATGTCCGGAAGAAATAATTTATCCTATTTTGGAGGGAATGGAAATCGGTTCAACGGGCGAGGAAGAGACGGAAGCTTCCGTGATTTCAGGCTCTGTAGAAGATGTTCAAGTTCAAGAAGTTGAACATCTAACGGCTGGAAATGAGGATGAAGCTCTTCGTGAAGCGAACAATTACGTCTGCTCCGAAATGTTGGAATGCAGCTGGGCTGTAGATCCAAATGTCGGAGCTGTTAGCAATCCTAACAACAGGGTGAGTTTCAAAATTTGTTCCTTGCAATTGAAACTGCAGGGTTTCTACAACTCTGGAAAACATGGAAAACCTGGAATTCTCATGGAATTTCATTATTCCTCGTGGAATTATGGAAATTTCATGGAATTTTCATTTATACCATGGAATTTTTTTTTTTTATTTAATTTGTTTACTTTATGATTTTTATTAACTTTTACGAAAATTAATTAGTTTTATAGAAAAAACTCCAAAATACTTCAATATATTTAGGAATACTTAAGATTACTTTATAATACTTCAGACTACTTCAAAATACTTTAAAATATTTAAAAAGACTTAAAACTACTTTAAAATACTTCAGAATATATTTAGAAATATGTAAAATAACATTAAAATATTTCCAAATACTCTCCAATATTTCAAAATATTTTTAAATACTTCAAAGTATTTAAATTACTTCAAAATACTTAAGACTACTTTAAAATATTTCAATCTACTTCAGACTATTTTGAAATACTTTAAAATATTTCGAAAGATTTCAAAGTATTTCAAAATACTTCAAAGTATTTAAAATACTCAAAATTACTTTCAAATATTTCCCAATATTTCAGAATATTCAAAAAAAATTAAAACTACTTTAAAATACTTCAGAATATATTTAGAAAGGCGTAAAATAACGTTAAAATATTTCCAAATACTCTCCAAAATTTCAAAATATTTTTAAATACTTAATAGCCTTTAAATTATTTCAAAATACTTAAGATTACTTTAAAATATTCCAGTCTACTTCAGACTATTTCAAAATACTTCAAAGTATTTAAAATACTTAAAATTACTTTCAAATATTTCTAAATATTTCCCAATACTTCAGAATATTTAAAAAGACTTAAAGCTACTTTAAAATACTTCAAAATATTTAAAACTACTTAAAATGGAAGAAGTTGAATGAATTTAGCGATCACTCCGAGTGAAGGGTTGATTTAAAATAATTCACAGTACTTTACGATTGTTTGAAAATACTTAATAATATTTAAGAACACTTAGAGATATTCAAATAAATATACTTAAAATTACTCTAAATTACTTCAAAATATTTTAGAACACTTCAAAATCCTTTATATTACTTTAAAATACCAATACCTCAAAATATTTCAAAGCATTTAAAAATATTAGTATTTTAAGTATTAAATAAAGTATAAAACGATTCAAAAATATTAGTTACTTAAAATATTTTAAAAGTATATATTTAAAATACTCTAGAGTATTTCAGAATACTTCAAAATATTTAAAAACTATTCTAAATTTTTAAAACGGTTATAAAATTAAAAATAATGACCTAAAATAATTTAAATTCTATAGAAAATTATTTTTGCATTAAGTCTAAAACTTTCATTATTTCAAAAACAATTAAAATTATTCTTAAGAAATATTGAAAAATTCATCTATTTTTAACACATATGTACTATTAATATAGTATTAAGAAATATCATGGACATTTTTTATTCTTCTCATGGGAATCATAAAAAACCCATGGAATTTTGTGAAGAAAAATTTGTAGAAACTCTGAACTGTAATTTTCATAAATCTGTAATTTTCATAAATCTGTAATTTTGATAAATCTGTATTGCCTTCCCTTGAATCAAATTATCCAAATCAATTGTATAATTATTAAAAATTTGACTTACAGACACAGGAAGAGATCCAGGTTTCGATGCCACTAGTAACTTCTCTGGACGGATCTGTAGCTGCGAATATTACAGTCACGACTCACGATGAATGTGGTGATACTTCGACAACAACAGACTCGACGAATCCACCTCAGTTTATTAATTCAGACGCTCACACGGAATCCATAAACTGCATACAATTGCCAGTCGTTCAAAGCACACCTTTTCAATCAGAAGCTCTAGCAATCGGAACACCAGTTACAAATTGCCTCATGAAAAACATCCCAACTCAAAGTTCTCCGATCATCGCCTTTCCGCAGCTGCAATCCATAAGATTCGTTCAAACGAGTTTTCATTCTGGACACGGGACAGCACAGAATTTGAATTCAGCGAGTGCAATTCCTGCTCAGATTCAAACTCAACAGAATCCGCAACAAGTGAGCATCGTGAGACCTCACGAGGAAATAGTGCAGATTGGAGCACAGGGCAGTGTCGTTCACAACAATCTTCAAAATGCCATACAACAAAATCCAACGCAGGACAATTTACACGCAGCGGTTTCCGTTCAGCATCAAAATCATGCACAGAACGCGATTGTCATTCAACATCAGTCGCCATTAACGCCACAATCGAGACAAATCGTGGCCACTTTACAAACTCAACAGCAACAACAGCAACAGGTGCAACAGCAGCAGTATCCTGTTGTTACGATGACTTCCAGACCTTCGAGATCAACGCAGGGAGGGCAGAGATCTAGGGGAAATAATAAAGAACAAGGTGGAAGATCAAGAAGTTCTACTAAGGAACCTCCTGGGGCTGTTAATTTGGAACGTAGTTATCAAATTTGTCAAGCGGTGAGTTTCATCTTTGTTGAATTTGGTTCAAAGAGGGATAATAGTTCGTCCACTCTTTAATTCGTCCCCCTTTTTCTCCATTTTCTTAAGAAAATTCCCTAAAACCAAGTATTTTTCCCGTATTTTTTGCAATAACTTTTATTTTATTTTATTTTTTTTAATAATTTTTCAATAGTAATAATACCTCAGACTACTTCAAAATACTTCAGATATTTAAAAATACTTCAAATTATTTAAAATACTTGAAACTACTTTAAAATACTCCAGGCTTCTTCAAAATACTTCAAAATATTTAAAAATACTTTAAATTACTTTAAAATATTTTCAAATACTTTCCAATACTTACAAAATATTTAAAAACACTTAAAAATATTTAAATATATTCAAAATTACTTTAAAATACTTTAAAATCCTTTTTATCTAAGTATACTTAAAATTAATTTAAAATTAGTTTAAAATACTTCAAACTCCTTGATATTATTTTAAAAGACTTCAAAATATTTAAATATACTTAAAATTACTTTAAAATACTTCAAAATCCTTTTTATCTAAGTATGCGTAAAATTAATTTAAAATTAGTTTAAAATACTACAAAATTTTTTATATTACTTTTAAAAACTTCAAAATATTTAAAGATACTTCAAAATAGTTTAAAATTGTTAAAAATATAAGTATTTTAAGTACTAAATAAGGTATAAATTTGTTTTAAATATTTTAAAATTATTTCAAATACTTCAGAGTACTTTAAAATACTTCACAATAATTAAAAATACTTTAAATGACTTTAAAATATTTCCAAATACTTCCAAATATTTAAAAATATTTAAATATACTTAAAAGTACTCTAAACTACTTTAAAATGCTTTTTTTAAAATTTTTCCAATTTTTCAGAATATTTAAAAATACTTTCAAATATTCCAAAATACTTAAAACTGCTTTAAAATACTTCAGAATACTTAAAATATTTAAAAATACTTTCAAATATTCCAAAAGACTTAAAACTACTTTGAAATACTTCAGACTAGTTCAAAATAATTAAAAATACTTCAAAATATTTAAAAACACTTCAAAATACTTAAAATGGTTTTAAAATTAAAAATATTGACCTTTAGTAATTTAAATTCTATAGAAAATTATTTTTGCAATAAGCCTAAGAGCATTAAAAAACTTTCATTATTTCAAAAGTAATTCAAATTCTTTCAAAATATTCAAATATTAATTTTTCTTATGGAAATCATGAAAAATCTCGTGGAATGAAAGGCAATACATTTTTTTTAAATTAAAAGCAAGAAATTAACTAACGTTCCTTAAATTTTTAAATGCTTATTAGAATAAACAAATATTTTTCGAATTTAAAAGAAATCCGGATAATAGAAATAATAATAATACGATTCATTGTTGAGATATTCAACCCCAAACAACTCACTAAATAATATTTAATAATAATAATAATAATAATAATAATAATAATAAGAATAAGAATAAGAATGTCAATAAAAATTATAAACAGATAAAAAGTGTGGAATTTAAAAAAACTTACTAAATTAAATCCGACTTTTGTTAAAAATTTGAATGACTTTTTTATTAAAAATTAATTAAATTTTTAATATATTTGATCATTGACAACAAAATTAATTAAACAAATAATACAAACTAAAATAGAAATAGTTACTAAAAGAAATATTTTTTTTCAGTGAAGTAATAATTAAATTACAAAAGTTTTAAATAAAAGAGTAAATAAATTAAATCTTACTTTTTTTCAAAGGAAATTATAAAAATGTATTTATTGCTAATCCAATATAAAGAAATGTAATAAGGGGCCGTTCATATACCACGTGGACACTTTAGGGAGGCGGGGGGGTTCAAAAAGTCTGAAAATGTCCATGATTCAATGTGTTTTTGTGTCCATAATGGGGGGCGGGGGAGGTCAAAATCTATGACAAAATTGTCCACGTGGTTTATGAACGGCCTCTAAGCAATTAACATAAATTGAAATAAGAAAAGTTACCAAATTAAATCTATTATTTTGTCCAATTAAAATATTCTTTTAATTATAATGCAATAACTTATTATTTCAGTAATATAACACACATACTTCAAACTTAAATTTTAAAATTTTATTTTAAAGTAATAAGGTATTTAAGAAAAAAGAAAAAAAGCAATGTAAAAGTTAATTATGTAAGGACATTGAATTAAACATAAAACACAGAAAAACCAAGAAGTAAAGTTTAAATATAATTTAAGTTGAACATTGTTTGAATTTGAATATTAAAATTTGGACATTTGTTGAGTTTGAATATTATTTAAGGTTGAACATCGTTTGAATTTTATTTCAGAATATGAAATAGAATAGAAATAAAATGAATATAAATAAATAATAATATATATGAATAAATATGAAATAAAATAGAATAAAATGAAAGATCGAACATAGTTTGAGTTTGAATACTATTAAAGATCAATCGTTATTTGAATTTGGATATTATTTAACGTTGAAAGTTAATTGAATCCGAATATTATTTAAGGTTGAACATTGAATTTTACTAATTGAAATATAATTCCAATCGCAGGTTATCCAAAGTTCTCCAAATAGGGATCAGTTGAAAGCACACTTGAAACCACCACCTAGTTTGTTGGCCAGAGGCGATGGCGCTTTCACAACCACAAAATCCGGAGGCAGAACAATCACCACAATTAAAACTCAAAAGTCTCAGCAGTCCAATTCGCATAATAAACAAAGTAAAGGTCAAGCTGTTATGCTGAGACATGTTTTTACCACTGCTCGTCAAACGGCGCCTGCAGAGGTAAGAACTCTGCTTAAAAGAAAACACTTGGTAAATTTCATTTTGATTATCTAATATTAAAAACTATCAGGGTGGCCACTCTATTAGAATTTGAGAAAAATGACATCTTGTCTTACAATGTAAATTAATTGTTTTCAACATATTAGTCGCCACCCTGATAAAATTATTTTCATTATATTTACTATTAGTAATAGAATTAACAATTTATTTTAAGCTAGTTTAGTCTATTTGTAAAAGTTAGTTCAATTCATTTGTATATATGCTAGTTTAGTTCATTTGCAGATGCTAATTTAGTTCATTTATATAAGCTAGTTTAGTTCATTTGTAAAAGATAGTTTAATTCATTTGGATAAGTTGGCTTAAGCTATTTTAGTTTAATTCCAAAATTAAAAGAACTTATTTTTTATTCCATTTTGCAAAGCAAATTATATGATTGTTCAAAATCAAAAGTAAATTATATAAAGTATTTCTTTTATTTAAAGATTTATTTATTTCTTTATAAGAATTATTCATTTTCTGATTGAATATTATTATTTATTTATTTATTTATTTATTTATTTATATTTATATATAATAATCTTCTTAATTCTTTCATTTTGTCTGTCCACATCTGAAGTTTCTACTTTCGTTTTCCGAAAGATTCTAATATTTATTGTATTAAAAAAATGTAATGAATTCAAGATAATTTTTTTATATTAAGGAATGTAATAATTTCAAGATCGTTTTTTGATTTTGTCCTTAAAGTAATATGTGTGTAAAGAAATTTACTACAGTATCGTTTACAATAATTATTAATGCACCAATATTTTTTTTTTACTAAAAATCTTTAAATATTCAAAGTAGTTCAGAATACAATCATTCAAATTTTTTGTTTTTATTACATTTTTGAAAAGTTGATACAATTCTGAGGAAAATATTACCGCAGCGAAGTAATTTTGTCATTTTTTTTCATTTAAATGTATTTTAATAAAAATGTATTTTCCGGGTTTCTACAAATTTTTCATCACAAAATTCCATGAGATATCCATGAATTTCATGCGAAAAATATAACAATTTCCATTCGACAGTTTTTAATATCCTTTTTAATTAAAAAAAGAATTTTTCAATATTCTATAAGAATTTAAATTACTTTTGAATTAATTAAAGTTGTATTTAAAAATAATTTTCTCTAGAATTTGAATATACTTATAATGACTTCAAAATACTTTAAAATACTTCAAAATATTATAAAGCATTTAAAAATTTTAGTTTTTTAAACATATTTTGAAGTATTGGGAAGTATTTGGAAATAATTTTAAGTAATTATAAATATTTTAGATATTTTGAGGTTTTGTTTTAATATTTTGAAGCATTTTTAAATATTTTGAAGTGTTTTGAAGTAGATAAAAAAATGAAAATGATGAATTTAAAAAAATTAATATTTTTAAATCCGTTTATAATTTATTCTATATTTAAAATGCTAATATTTTTTAATACTTTGAAATATTTTGAAGTTCTTTAAAATATTTTGCAGTATTGGGAAAGGTTTTGAAATATTTTGAAGAATTTTGAAGTATTTAGCAATTGTTTAAAGTAATTTAAGGTATTTTAAATATTTTGATGTACTTTTTAAAAGTTTAAAGAATTTGTAAATATTTTGAAGTATTATGGAGTAAAATAAAGGGTTTTGAAGCATTTTAAAGCATTTTGAAGTATTTTAAAGTATTTTAAAGTAATTTTTAGTTAATTATTATTCAATATATAAATGCTTGTAAATATTTTTAAGTTTTTTTAAATATTTTCGAGTATACTAAAATATTTTGAAGAATTTCGAAATATTTTGAAGTAATCTGAAGTATTTTAAAGTAATTTGAAGTATTTTTAAATAATTTAAAATATTTTTGAAGTTTCTTTTTTTTGTAAAAGAAGTATAAAATTTCGGTAAAACTTAATAAACATCAGAAAGTAAAGATATTTAAAAAAATTAATTTTCATGATATGAATGAAAATTTTATGAGATTTCCATGATTCCATGAGAAATATTGAAAATCCATGAGAATCCAATGTTTTCCAGAGTTGTAGAAAGCCTGATTTTTTAGAGATTTCAAAAAATGCTAAAATGTTGTTAATTTCAAAATATTACAAACTTTATTTTTTTTAACTTTTACCTATTCTTTAAAATTTCAGAATAATTGAGTAGATTAGAATGTAAGGAATTGAAGTTTGAATAACATTTTGTAAGTGTAGAAATAATGAAATAATGACTTAAAATAATGAATTGCAAAGAAATTGAATTAAGCACAAGAGCTAAATATGTTTAAAAAAGCTGATTATTTTATTGTTTCAGTTTAAAGGTAATTTTTTTAAAGAATAGCAATTTCATGTACAAATAAACAATAAATCTTTAATTTAAATTCAGTTCAAGTAATTTAACAATTAAATAATTTAATTTAATAATTAGATAATCTGACGTCTAATTTGCTAGTATATTCACAATATAAATTCACTCATTTTCAATGAATATTTTAATAATTAAGAAGATTGATTTAAAATGTATTTTTGCAGGTAACGGAAAGCAACGCAGTGACGCAAATAGGATCAAATGGAAATGGGGGACTAGGACAGTACATTCTAGTGCAAAGAACAGGCGTTGGAGACAGTGCACCACGTGCTTCGTCGGCACCACCTTTACCGCCCCAAATAGCTGGAATGGGAGTTGGTGTACACCTGGTGCGAGGGAGACCAGCCAGCGCCGGTGAAGGATCTCATCAAGCTGTTACTTTAAAAGCGAGAGGGGCCCTCGATGGCCGAGGAGGTGGTGGAGCCGAACCTGGGGCTCCTGGTGTAATAATGGGAGGAGATCCACCTCCACCCTGGGAATGCAATATGCGAGGAGCGATGGTAATTTGTCGTCAATGCGGTGCTTTTTGTCATGACGATTGTATTGGGCCTCAACGTATTTGCGCTACTTGTCTCATTCGTTGATAATTTCCTTACTGAATATTAAAACAAAAACTCATATTCCAAGAACTTGGAATCAGAGTGCCGGATAAATTTATCAACTCAGTTTTATGACTTTTTAAATTTTACTAATTATAAGCTATCGAAAGTAGCTTCAATTCTCTCTATAGTCTATATTATAATCTCTTTAATATTTTATTGTAATTGAACATTTTCAACTTTACTGTACATAAACAGCTTCAATTTATTTATCATCTATATTAGATTTGTGTAGAATTGAGGCATATATTTTAGTAATTATCTGGAAATTGCAGTTGTAGCTTTAGATATTTTCCAAAATGAAATTAAATTCGACACTCTGAGTCGAAATCTCTTGAATCTTTGAGTGTCGGGGATACAGGATAAACACAATTATTCATGTTTCTGTTTTGCTTCTTTAGCAACATCGCTAAATTGTTAAGAACCAGATAATTATCGAAACTGGTCAATTTTAATCAAAATAGTATATTTTTTTATCATTTAGAATTGCTTTCTCGTAGAGGAATTATTTCGTTTTATAATTATTTTGTTTTACAACTTTATATTTAATTTGTACTACAATTATTTTGTAATACAACTATTTTGTTTTACAATTATTTTGTTTTATAATTATTTCAGGATGTTTTATATTCTTTTTTTTAATATCATGCGCGTGAAATTTATAATTTTATACTTCAAGAGTTAATTTTATATCATTTTTAGATTTTCCATTCGCTTTTAAGTAATCTAGGGAGTCTAAGTTCTAAGTTGAAAGATAAGCCTTTATTTATTAGTTTCATTTTCTAAAAATTTTATTTTGTACATAATAGTATATATATATATATATATTATTAATAATTTATTGTGACGATCGTATTTGAGATTTCCAAACGTGAAATAATTCGAGAATCAGCAAAACAGAAGCTCGGTGTTGCAAATGTGGAATAATACTGCTATCGTAGTTAGACTTTTTAAAAGTATTAAATAATAAGCGTAATTAGAAGAGCCGTCGATTATTCAAATGTTAGAAAAAAGAAAAGGAAACAAAAACTTGTATCCCTGAACACTAGAAAAAAAGTTCTACTACAGTTTAACTCAATATCGTCTTCCATTGACATCACATTACGTTGCAATTTCACTATTTATTTATTATCATAAAGTTTGATTCTCATCTCGTTCCCCAAGAGATTTTCCTATTTATATGATTGAAAGTAGTTTTTTTTTCTTTTTTGGAAACATAAATTGGGAAATCTTTTGTATGGAATTTACACCTAGAGAAGTAGTCCGTTAGCGTTAAGCTTTATCATTAGCAGTAGGTGAAGTTTGATAGTTTAACTGGACCGTGTTACTTCCTCGAAATTGTCAAGATTCTCTTAATTACACCTTGTAATTTTCCAAGACTTGTCAAAAATTAAAGACTACTCTAATTTAAGTTTCAATTCAAACACTATTTGTACATAGAACACAGTCGCTAAGTCACCCGTTCTTTTATTTCTCACGACTTTGTTACATTCGCAGAATACGTTTTTACTCTGAAAAATATGTGATTTATTCATTCTTTACACTTATTATTAATTGCCATTTATTTTTAACTATCAATTAATGAATATTACGATATTTGAACGGCAAAATAATGTGTATTCATCGCTCAAATGTAAATAAAATCATATTCGTTCTAACTTTAAATTGACTTATCATTCAAAAACATCCTTTCTACTCAATTCGCAGTGCATCTTTTTTTTAGAAATTTCCTTTTTTCCTCTTCATTTAAAAAAATTACATGAAGGTGAAATTTTTTCACACGAATGTGAAATTTATTTACGCGAAGGTGAAATTTATTCCTGCGAAGGTGAAAATTTATGTAAAAACCTCTGAAATATGAGCAAAAATTTGTTTATAATAAAAGAAAATATTGGAGGAGTATGAAATAAATAAGACAAGTGTAACGGTAGCATCGATGCATTTTATTATGTACACCTAAAGTCTCGATTACAATCTGCCAGAAAGAGTTACATACAAAAAAATAAATAATATATTTCCATATAGGTCTCTAGTACTCATCTAATTAATTTATAAATAATTGTTCATTGAATGCCATTTGAGTTTTTCAATACTATATAATACAGGATCTCATTAAAATATAATTATAATACGTATATACAATTTTTAAGAATAATAAGAGAACAGATTATTTGTACGTTGCAAGTCAGGCCGCTTGACCCGATAACCGGAAGTTTTATTTTAAATAAATACATACAAAGAATAAATACAAAACATAAGAATACCTAACATAATTATCTTGGTCCTCACAATTTTTTTCTTGAAAATAAATACAACAAAAAATAAGATTTTCTTGAAAAAAAAACAGTCAAATTTCAAATTGGAACTACAATATAAAATAATAAATTTGTAACGTACATAAAATTGTAGTTTCGGGTCGCCAGTTAACAAAATTCGTCACTCTGTTCTTTATTGGCGATATTTTTAGACCTCTAACTTTAAATCGATGCCATTCGCAATCAATATTCGGGGGGACTAGAAAAAAAATATCCGATACTCAAATTGACCAAATAGTCAACAGTCATTTGTAAAGGCAAATAAAAAATAATCCGTTTCAAAAAAATCAAAATTAGAAAAATAGTCGATTCTATAAAATTTAAAAAAAAAGATTCCAAGTTTCGAATCTTTCAATAATTTTAAAACGAGTTTCTTGAAGATGAAACAAACTTTGCGAACAACATTTTGCAAGAATAATGTCATTAAAAAAAATGTAAGACTTTATACAAAATTCATATGAAAAGGAAACAGAACACACGAATCACATTGAACTCTCACTATTTCTTTTCCTAATATTGACACCTTCGTTTAAATTGCTTTTAATGATATGGGTGGTGCGTGCCATTTAAATGTTACTCTTGGAAGTAGATTTTAATCCCACATAGAATCATGTGAAATAAATGGAAGAAATCCAACAGCTTTTTATTAACCACTCGTATCTAGCCGCGAGAGACAGTACGACTCTGAGGTATTTAAATTGTACTAGCCCTATAACTCGAAGATTTTCCAGAAAATATTAGAAACCAATTACATTAAATTATTTATTTTTATTTTCTTCTATTTATTATTTTATTTTTATTTTCATTATTATTATTATTATTATTATTATTATCATTTTAATTTTCATTTTTCATTAATAAATTCAAAGTTTATTGATAAATTTTACTTTAAGTTTTCTTAAACTTTTCCCCAATGTTGCAAAATGAAAAATATTGTTAAAAAATGAAAAATACTGTTAAAAATGAAAAAGACTGATTTCTTTATTTTCTGAAAACGCTTCGTTCACCTTCTAATTCCTCGTATTCGCCAATTTACACATTGATTAAATAAGAACATTTTGATTGTAAGTCGATGATCGAAATGTCCATTGAACATGTCAATTTACAACATTTTTAATCGTGATACTGATTCGATAAAGAGTAAGCCCCGCAGTAAAATCGGGACTTGAGAATTGTAGATATATAATTTTTTTCAGATATATCCCGATTATTCAAGCGAGATACGTCATATATAACATTCTCTACATATATATTTTTTATCTACCTACTATCTTAATTATTTGTGACGTGACAGATTCACTAAATCCAGTCATGTACAAAACTAGACGAAGCGTAATTTGAAAACTGTCTTTGCTTTTAAAACAAAAAAATAACAAAATACAGAAATAACGGGCCACAAAACAGAAGTAACGAAAAAATATATATAAAACAAAACAAAAAGATAAAATAGGAAAAAGAAAAATAGAAAAAAGGAAAAACAAAAATAGGAAAAACAAAAAAATAGAAAACAATGAAGAAATTGAAAAAATAAACAAATAAAACAGAAAGTAGAACAAAAAAACAGAAAAATAAAAATAACGAAATTTGAAAAAAGCTGCAGAGGCTCAGACTTGAAAAATGCAAATGAAAGTAAGCTTTAATTTGTAAATAGTTTTCTTTGTTAAGACAGTAGTAACTAAGAAAATAATTGGCTAATATTTCTGTTGTGTTTACATTTATGGAAGTGGATCTCGTTTTGAGTGTTTTCTATTTCTGTAGCGGGCATAAAATCGAATTTTTCGGGAAGAGATATTGAACTTGTGATTATTTTAACTGATTTCTTTTGATGCTTAATCTAGACGTAGGCTGGTGAAAGATTGAGAGTCAATCGTGAAATGACATTGTTGCGTATAGTTGCACGAGTGTTGCGCGAACTCTTAATTATTTGAACTACCATAATGCGACAATCGTGACAAACTACCATTGAAACTCCTCGCAAACGTTCTGCTACCAATCGTTGCTCTGGACTCAGGCCTCCGAGACTTCCAAACGTAGCTGTTGTCGATAATTTTGCTGGACTACCGGTCAGTTTAAAGCGCCTGTTGAACACAAAATTTAAATTTCGTTATAATAATAATAATAATAATAATAATAATAATAATAATAATAATAATAATAAAACATAGTGCATAAATGCATTTTCCCTCTCCAAAACTTGTTTTGTAAAAAAAAAGAAAATAATAATAATAAAAGATTTTACAGGGTTGCTACTATACTATCTAAATAAAATTCCATGACTTTTCCAGGTTTTCCAGATCTAAAATATTTTTTTCCATACCCTCTTAAAACATGGTCTATACATATAAAGAAGTATGTAGTTAATAAAATGTAAAAAATTTAAATGATAGTACATTTTATTAAATACGATTATAGTGAATTATTAATACCCTTTTTAAACTTTATATATTAACATTATTAACATAGCTTTTTGAAGTAAAACATTTCCAAACTTTTTTCGCACAGAGTGATAAAGTTAAGATTCCAAATTCTCTAACTACGCATGTAACAAAAATAATAACATAGATTTTTAAACTTTGCAAATGAGATCACGGTCAAAAATTTTAAAACTACTCAAAGAGTATATAATGTTTCAAAAGTAAAGTTTGAGTAATGTTTTTAAAATTACATATTAAAAAGGGCTATTCAAAAATTAAAATTTAAGAGAAACTACAAAACCTGGAAAAGAATGCAAAAACAAGAAAATATTTTTTATTAATAATGAAATTAAAGACAATTTCAGAAAATAGAGTACAAAAAAAAGAATAATTAATAAAATGAAAAAATTAATAATTAATAAAAATTAATAAAATTAATAAAATCAAAAAATCTATGAAAAGTGAGAAAATTGAAGAAAAAAAAAACAAAAAAAAAACTTAAAAGTGGACACGAGAAAATATTTTCCAAGAAGAAAAAAATGTTACCAAATTTAATAACAAAAAAAAGATATAAACTAAAAAACGGGAAATCTAGTTTTTAATCTTGCTTTTTCTTAGATTTCAGAAATAGTCGTTAAACAAAAAATTAAAATAGTCTGCATAAAAATAAAAAAATTAATAAATGAAAAGATCTAGAAAAAAATTAGATTTTTTAAAAATAGAGAAATCTTGAGAATTAAATTAAACAGGCTTTTAAGAAAGGAGAAAATTTTTAAAAATTACAACTTAATTAAGAAATTCTTTAAAATGGAAAAGAAAAATAGGAAATATGAAACAACGAAAACAAATCAATGGGAATATTAGAAAAAAGTTATAGACTAAAACAAATTAAACTTTGAATTTAATTTTAGTCTTTAAAATATTTAAAACGTATTTGTAAATTGAGAATGAATTAGAATTTTCACCAAACTAGATTTGGAGCAATAAGAATTAGGATTTTAATTTTAATTAATTTTGATTTTAATTAAGAAAAATTTGAATTAATTGCAACTAAGATTGACTTGATTTGCGGTTGGTTGGAATGCCATAGAATTAAAATTTAGATCGCATACAATTTGGAAGAAATACATAGTTTTAATCTATTAATATTTTAATAAAATGATTCTTGGATTAATTAAGAAAAGATGGCAAAAAATTAACATTTTGAAAAAAATGACAAATTAACTCAAAATAAGTTGAATAGGTGATAAAATTTAAAGAGATTAAAACTTACAATAATAATTTTAATTAATTTTGATTTTAATTGAGAAAAATTTGGAAAATGGGAAGAGAAAAAAGGGGGAGAAAATACAAGAAAATAGATACATGTATCGAAGAAATACATCATTTTCCAGAAACTTTTTCATTTTCCCTGACTTTTCCTTGACTTTTCCATACCAAATAAAATTCCCTGACTTTTCCAAGTTTCCAGAAAGAGTAGCAACCCTGTATATATATTTATCGTAATCACTTATCTTACATTCAATAAATATATTTATACATATTTATTTCAAATGCAGCTGATTAATAAAATCAGTTACATTTGAAATTGAATTAAATTCAATTATGTTTCATTTATTTTTTATTTTAAAACATTGATGATTCAAAAAATCTAATCACATAGTTTGTTTTAAACAAATTGTGATGGGGAAAATGTTTTTAATTGTTAAATCAAAAATAAAGAAATAGTAGGAGAATTTTGATTTGAATTTTGACCTTTTTTCAGAACCGTGGAGATATTCAGGTTTCATGTAAGACGTTGGGGTGGAATCAGCAGTAGGAGCTGCACTAGGAGTTACTGAAGGGGTTGAGGGGGTCGCACTTCTCAGATTGGAATCTCGACGTCGAGATGCAGGTGAAGCTGGCGCAGAGCCAACTGCTCCAGAAGATCTTATCCAGGAATTCTTTGCCGAATCCGGTTCCGACGTTGTTGGCGACAGTAAAAGACCTGGAGACAGTAGCACCACTGGCACGTGGGAAAAATGTTCTGTTGGGATTCTCATCTAAAACAGAAAGAAAATAAATGTACTTATTTTAAAAATGCTTTTATTTTGCAATAATAATAATGTTAAGAATAATAATCATAACAACAAAAATGTTAGCAATAATCACTTTAGCAACAAAAATGTTAACAATAATAACTTTAACAACAAAAATGTTAACAATAACAATCTTAACAAAAATATTAACAATAAAAATCTTTAAAAAAATGATAATAATCAAACTAAAGGCTTATGATCCGTTTCTAAGCGAAATTTCCTAGCATATATGTAAGGTCGAACATCTTCGACAGCAAGCAAAATTGCCAACAAAATATAATTCGAAATAATAATAATATAAATTAATATTAATAATACAATAATAATAATGGTTGCAATATAAGAATATAATTTTATAATAATGATGATCGTTAAATTCTAGTACAGTCTATGAATAGTTCCGCTAAAACTCTACGAATAGTTCCGATTTCTTTTGTCCTCATTCGAGCGTCCTTTGTTTCCTTGTGCAAATTTGTGGAACTATTTATAGCTTGGCTTGTATCTACTTCAATAACAATGAATATTGAACTGATTTAAATTTTTGTGATTGATATCTAGTTGAAAATATACCTTGGTGTAGCATTTGACACAAACGGTTCTTTCGCAAAGTCGACAACGTTGTCCCCAAGGTCCGAGGATTCCGAACCTGGTTTTCAAACACAAAAAGCAAACTCGCCTTTTTTCAACGTCTTCTTTCACTCGACCTTCAACTGGCAAGGATTCTAATTCTGCCTTTGTTAGTACACTTCGTATGTGCACTATTTCTTCCAAAGTTAAGGAAAGTCTATCGTCAAGGAACATATCATTTAAAGACGGCTTCTAAAAAATAAAAAATTAACATCAGTAATGCAAAATTTGTAATTCATTTAACTGGTAAACGGGATCCAAAAATATTTTTGTACTATAACAATTAGATTAGTGATGAAATAATAATGAAAAAGACAAACGAGACGTAACAAAGAATACGAAAATTTAGAAGTTTATAATATATGTCGATTATTATAAACAAATATTATTTACATGAAATATGATATAAAAAATACAAAAAGCTGAGAAATTTATAAATATAAGAATATAAATTATCTGTGCAGCAATAAGTACATAAAATACTTGATAAATTGAATTAAAATGAATTAAGAACAATAAATATCGTAAACTTTGAAAAAACATCTGTAAAATACAAAATATAACTCAAAATTGCAAAAAAATGCAAATTTTACAAAAGTGGACTCAAAACGATGTTTCTAGAGTTCGAAACGTTCATTTGAACGAACTGTTTTCTTTTTGTTTTAATTTTTTAAAAATGTACGTAATGAAAATGAACTATTGTTTTTAAACAATATATTTAAAATATATTGTTTAAAAACAATTGTTTAAAAACAATAGTTCAATTTCATTAATAATTTAAAATATATTGTTTAAAAACAATAGTTTTTAATAGTTAAATAATATTTAACAATATATTTTAAACAATATTTAACAATATTATTTCTAAAATAAAAATAAATAAAATAATAATATGAAAGTTATGAAAGAATGAATAAACATATCGTAAAAAACAAAATTAAAAAAACTGAACAAACTCACCTGGGAATTAAAAAAAAAACATGAAAAAAATGAAGATATCTGGAAATGAAGCAAAAATACAAAATTATAGAATGTTTCATAAACAAGGATATAATTAAAAATAAAATAAAAATAACAGCTTTTTGAAAATGAGAAAAAAGCAAAAGCTACATCTTCATTGTTGCAATGAAGATAATATTCAAAAACGGAAGAAAAATGCGTTTAAATTTAATGAAATACGTTAGAAATAACAATTAAAAGTATAAAAATAATAAGGAATGAAAAAAATTAATGTAAAAGGAAAGCTTCCTTCTCCAAAGGAAAGCTTCTCCAAAGCTTCCTCTTGAGGAAGCAAAAATAATTTAGACAGAGAAAAATCATCCGAAGTTAAAAAATACCAAATAATGTAAATGAGGAAAATAAATTGAAAAATGGAAAAAGTAATTGTGACTTCTAGAAAATTATTATAAAAATTCAATCAACTGTGTAAAATACGTAGAATATACAAATAAATACAAAAATAAACAGTCAAATGAAAAATAAATATTTATGAAAGAATCATCATTAAATTCTTTGTAGCCCGCATACATTTGTAAAATAAAAAAATAAAATAAAAAATTTTAAACTTATGAATGAAGGATATAATTTCAAATTTTTAGAATGGCTAATAACTGAATAATTATATTTAAAAAGAATAAACGAAAAAGAGCTACAAAGTTATGAAAGAATAACAAGCGAAAATGAAAATAAAAATGAAAATAAGAATGAAAATGAAAATAACAATAAAAAATAAAAAGCTATTTTATAGTTTTTAAAAGTTTTTGCTAAACTGAAAAAATTTAAAGTTACACCATATTGGCATGTCACAATTTTTATTTTAATTAGAAACGAAACTTTATTTTACTTCTAAATTCAGTTTATCTGTATCTAAAAAGTTAGAGGACATTGAAGATTATTAATGTTCCGTCAACCGGGGTGATTCAGATTTCCAGGGGTAATTATGATTTCCAGAGGAAATTTCATTAACATTAGTTTTTAATTCAAATTGCATGTACTTTTGGATTTAATTTTTGCTTACAGTAATTATTATTGCATATTTTACAGTAAGCGAATTCAAATTTTCATAATAAATATCTAAAAAAATTAAAAACTGGCGTGACCATAATTACCCCACATTTTGGCCTAATTACCCCGGCTGACGGTATTTAAATGTACAATATATTAATTAATCATTACACTTATTTTATATTTACATATTTTAATTAATCTATAAAAGTCTTCTTGCTTCTGCTTACCTTTTCTAGAGTTTCCTCCTGCCAGCCTTTCGTATCAGCATTAATTTCGCTATCAATACTTCCTCTAGGTTTTGGAACGGGCCTCGTTCTTGGCTGAGGACTGAGACTCGGACTCAGATTTAGACTCACATTTGGACTATGAGATCCTGGACTTAAATTTGTGCCTGTGACTCCAGCCTGTTGACGACTATGAGGTCTAGAGTGTGGAAGAGAAGTTGTGCCTGAAAACGACGGAAGGACTAAACTATTCCCCCTAGTTGCGTGTTTCCTAGCCGATGCTCTTCTCGACGGACACTGCGTCGCCAAATCATAAGCTGAAACAATCATTGAAACTAAAATGAAAATAATTATTCACACGATTCAACAAATTTAAGTGCTAAAATATTAAATCGTCTAACTAAAAAAAACTAAAATGAAAATAAGAAATAAAATATAATTTGTGTTTTATAACTCAATATTTTGTCGTTTAACAATATTTTGTTTTTGAACAATAGTTTGCTCTTTAAGAATATTTCTCTTTTTAATATTTTGCTTTTAAAAATCAACATTTTTCTTTTCCATAATATTCTGCTTTTAAAAAACCAAAAGTTAGCTTTTCCATAATATTTCGCTTTTAAGAAACCAAAATTTTGCTTTTCCATAATATTCTGCTATTAAGAAATCAAAAGTTTGCTTTTCCTAATATTTTGCTTTTAAAAAATCAACAAAGTTTGCTTTTGCTTCCTCATAGGGAAGCATTGTCATGGTGACGAATTTCGATTTTCCAAAAATAGTCTATATCAACATATTTTCATCTAAAAAGTATATTA